>JASDQU010205869.1:9121-21183 GCA_032191745.1 Picea mariana
ATATATTAAATTAAACTGATTAAGAATGAAGGGTTTACATTTCGAAAAATTTGATGCACTTCCACAATCAAACTTATGTTTAAAAATTTTCATCAACAGCAATACAGAAAAAGACAGTGAATTCAATTTCCATAAACATAAAGCCAATGTATGAATTATTATGTTGCTGAAAGCTAATAAACTAAAAATAGGAGATGATCTACCTTAACAGCACATAGTGCTGCCTCTTAACTTCAGGGTGGAAAGCAAGCAGCACCTACTGCACCGAATTCATGTCAACCTAATTTTCCTTAATTTGATGTTCAGGAACGGCAAAAAATACTAGGATAGGTGGTATATACATGGATAATTACTATTGTTCTTTGTAATTAGGGAACAATAATAAGCTTGCTGCCTAGCATTAAATACTAGGATAGGTTGTATATACATCAATGGTATATATATTGTTGGATATATCTTAAACAGCAAAAGCATTGAAAACTGCAGCAGACTGATTATTGCTCACCCTGTAACCCGACGTGCCTAGCTGCTCCTAGGATTTTTCGGAAGAAGAAGCATCACGAAAATCCACGGGGTTCACATTCCCCACAGCCCTCAACTGATATTGAGGATTCAGAACCGGAGGTGCCTGCGCGCAGTATACCTGTCGGGAACTCGCTTCATACGGGCCAACGTTCCGATACGAGTATGGCTTCTTGTGCACAAGGGGAACGGGAGCGGTGGGTTTGGACACCGCTCTGACATCGCTGCTGACGGGCGTCGATGGTACCGGTGTATATAGGCCCTTGGGAGCCGGCGCAGGGATTTGAGCGGGCTCCGTCGGATCTGAACCAACCTGCCTCTGAACGATCGCCGCTCCCCGAACTGTTGTCACGGGATTCGATAAGGGTGCCGCGTCTGGGCTGTAAACCTGCACGGGTGCGGTCACTCTCTGCCCCGGGTTATAATATCCACCGCCTCCTCCAGCCGCCGGTTGCCCCACTTGACGAACGGTGGTCATGGGTTGCAACATGGGAGATCCCTCGGGCACGAAGTAGACTGGTTGATACTTGGACTGCTGACCCCCGTGTGCCTCATGCATTTGCCAGAAGCTCTCGTGAAGGAAATGGGATCCCTGCTTGTTCATGTAATACTCGGACGGAGACGGAGTCTGCTGATACTGTCGCTGCTGAGGTATGTGGCCCTCATTCAGTGTAGGATTGGGCCTAGTCATATCCGGAATTGACAAATTCACAGCTTTTACAGGGTCAGATGATATTCTCCTACCTGTTATGTTTAGATTGTCGTTGTCATTCACCGGCCGAGCGATCGGGTCCTGCGGTTGCCTCAGCTGGAGCTTCTGAAATTCTTGAATCGGAACCTGCAGCTGCGGTTGCTGAGGCGCCTGTTCGTTAATGAGCGAGCTTGAAACAACGGAAAATTCCACTGGGTGCTGTTCCTGGACGTTGGTGTTCGCTGTCCGATTGACAACCTTTCCGGCCAGGATCTCCGGCACCGGTCTTGAATCAGCCTGCGTGGAGTTTGAAGGCAGATTACTATTGAGCTCGAAACCGCGACCGAGATTTCTACCCATCTCGGCCTGATCAGAGCCCGGCGGGGTCCCTGATGTGTTCGTTCGTGCAGGGGACGAGGCGGTGGAATCGATGGGTGAATGACCAATCATCGGAGAATTCGGAGCCGAATGAACCTCCGGCTGCCGTAATTCTCTTCCCATGTAAGCTTTCTGCTCCTTAGAATTTGTCCCATGAGCCGCACAACCTCTCTGAACCGAATTCCGATCATCCTCAACGCCATTACCTCCCTGCAAGAAGTCGGGCATATTATTTATCCAAGGCCCTTGCGGGGCAGTCTCCGATCTACTAACCGGACCGCCATTAAGCGCATCCACAAACCGATTCTCAGGCTTCGTCTCCGACCCCAGACTTTTCTGCGACGAATCGTCCGGTTTATTAGCGAACACAAAGAGCCTCAGCCTGGAAGACTTGGAACCCATTTTCTGCAATCTGTCATACTCTGCCATCATGTTCTCCATGTCCTCATCGTCGGTAACAGAGACGAGAGCGTCGAGATCCTCGTTGGGCAGCTGGTACTTGAACGAAATGCTGCTTCTCCACAGACTCGAAAGCTTGCCGATCATGCTCGAAAATCTGATGTTGCGATCCACTGCGAGAATACGGGTGTCTCCGCCCACGTATGAAAGCTGGTTGTCATGGGGGCGGTGTTGGATTTTGCCTCCGTAACTGCACAGTAATCGGACCCGGGAACCACCGCCAAACGAGTCGCCGAGCTCCCATCTCTGATCTGAATCGGTTTCTCTGGACCGGGCCCAAGAGTTCACATAGTCCTGATACCCTGAACCCATCTCGTAAAGATTCATGTCCGTTTTCCTCACCTCGCCCATTTAAATCACAAAGCCTAGTTGATGTCAAATACAAATAATTATATAAACTGTGCTGATGCCACTCACTCGAATAATGAGACAGAGGCGTTCCCGGTCCCAGGACGAAGGAAAATTCGGGCAGAGGCTCTTGCCCGTCTTTTCTGTGCCGTGGCGGTGAGGGCGTTCACGGGACAGGTAGGGGAAAGGGTATAAAGGGCGGCATTTAATTGGCAGTTGAAGCAATCATCACGGTCATGGCGTCATCGGGGTTTGGGTGGGAGGTGTGCGACCACATGTAGACATGAAGGGCGGGCCAACCCCCACCTATAGCATGCGTGGATTGAGGATGGGCACCGGGGATGCAGGTAAACGCCAAAAATGACCACCTCAGGTGTTTAATGCGAAGTCTCCTACTACTATTGTGATTTTGATGTTTTTTTTTTAATAAGATTTTCATCATTATAATTTAATAATTATAAAAAATTTTAGGGATATAATTTAATCTGGAATTGCTTCAAACTCTAATCAAAATTAATCAAAATTATGAGTTTATGAGTGTTTCAGAGTGGAATGACATAAGGATACTAAATCTTTGTTAAATCATTGGAGAATACGATAAGAAATGGTTTTGCAAAATATCAATCTAGATTTTAAAAAAAATTATGAGTAGCTCAAAGTGGAATGACATAAAGATATTAAATCTTGGTTGAATCATTGGAGAATACAGGAAGAAGTCATTTTGCATAATACCCATCTAAATTTAAGGAAAATTTGTGGTGCCATAAAGAATTAAAGGATAAAAGAAATTAAGATATTACAAGGAGATGGTCAATCCTAATCTAGAAAATAAAAATCTCTCTTGATTTTGCTAAAATAAGAACAAACTCTCACTACCAACATAGTGAAATTTAATGTTGGACTATTCCCAAAACAAGGATGTCATCTTTGGGAAAAAAACACAGATGTCATCTTTGGGATGAAACACCTATGTCATCTTTGTGATACTAAGAGGGTTGAAGATGAAAAACACTTTCTCTTATAGTGCCATGCTTACACTCAAATTAAATCACAATTTCAAAATATTTGTCACAATACCAACCTTCCTAACCTTCTAATTCATCAAAACCATGATGATTTTGGAAATTTTTTTTTTAATCATCATTATCATCAATTTTTACAATTTCATCAAATTTAAAATGATTCTTTTTTTATTATTTATTTAAGTCAATTTTCTTTCCTAATATTTTTAGTGGTAAAAAAATTATTAATAAAATATTAAATTATGACTATAAAAAAAAAATGAAAATATTTAATAAATTTTATTTTATTTATGTATTAATATACACTAACAATCAAAATTTAAAATGTTTAATAAAAAAAAATTAATTTTTTTTTATGATTTTTTTTGTTTTATTTAATTTATATATTAATTTACATTATTAATCAAAATTTAAAATATTTAATAAATTTTATTTTATATATAACCTTCCAAAACAAAAATTACACTAACCTAAATGTCAAAGAATTGTTTGTACTAAATTACCCCTTAAAAAAACCAATTCATCATGTTTCTCCATACTAATATATTAATATACACTAAGAATGAAAATTAACTCAATAAAAAGATTACAAAACACAAAGTATAAATTATGGAAGATCAATAAATCCTAATATGAAATTACACTAAAGAGAATAAACATACATCAATGAAATGCAACTTAATGAAATGCAACTTTATAGATCATGGAAGATCAAGAAATCCTAATCTAAAATTAAACTAAAGAGAATGAGCATACATCAATGAAATTTGTAAAATCAAGAAATCCTAATCTAAAATTAAACTAAAGAGAATGAGCATACATCAATGAAATTTGTAAAAAAGAAATATGATGGATGTGTTCTTAAATATTTTTTTATTTGTTAAGCAAGAAATCCTAATCTAAAATTAAACTAAAGAGAATGAGCATACATCAATGAAATTTGTAAAAAAGAAATATGATGGATGTGTTCTTAAATATTTTTATTTGTCAAGCCACCACTTGACTTAAGATGTTGGTAAGAGGATCACTACTGGAATTTGGAGATTATATTTTATTAAGATGTTGGTTAGGAGTGTTATTGGAATTTGGAGATTATATTTTACTAAGATGTTGGTTAAGGATTTTTTTGAATTTGTTAAGCCATCATTTTACTTAGTTAAGATATTGGTAGGAGGATCACTATTACAATTTGGAGATTATATTTTCCTAAGATGTTGATTAGTTATACGTAGCATTTAAAACGATGGATTTGAATATATATTAGAAAGTTTTAATAATTTTCTTAATTTTATGATGGCCTTTTTGCTTTTAATATTATTTTTTAATAGTGAAAATACTTTATGAGGGGGATTTTAACTATCAAATTTCATAATTGGTTAGGGGTCTTTTTTCTTAAAAATGTGAGAATGTTGGAAGAAGGAAGAAATAAACATACTTCAACCCATTATACACATCCTTAATCTGATCGCTCAACCACAAAGTCAACCATTGGATTTGTGGTTGGGCCTCTCAATGACCTCAATCTACATTTGGGTTCAGCATAGATACACATTCTAAACAACTTATCTTTGCAAAGTACTTGGTCTAGGTCTAACACCTTGTTGAAGAAAAGGGTTAATCACATTAGATCCTTGATGCAGAAGCATCGCTCTACCTCGGCACGTGCCAGCCGATTAGCACGAGTGGTGTGCATTAAAAGAAGGGAGACGCGTCACCCTCTCTTGTTTTCCTTCGAGAATCTAAAGCCTGATCAAGACAATTAATGCTGACAGGTTGGAAGAGCCAAAATTGTGCCTTCGCACAAGCTGGAGATAAGGTCGCCATTAAGTGGTTGATGGTAAGAGGGATTTGCATCCAATTCGGATCAGATTTCCATCATTGTAATCTGCCCATTAGACAGGTGTTTTGAATGGTGATTAGACACCACTAGCTTAGCTTGGAGGGAAGCTTGTCGAGCCCCTTTTGTATAAACTCTTATATTGTTGCCAGTAGAGTATGTAGGAGATAGGCATGCATAGGAGAATTGAGAGCCGAGACTCAGTTGTAGTCTGAACTCATGTATTGTAATGGACATTCCACCATTAATAGAAAGTAACTATTTTTTATGTTTATCAATTTCTGTGTAACGAATATTTTGTTATGAATGTCATTCATATGCATTTGAGTAGTAGATGTATGTTTGAAATCATCTGTAGGGATAGAGATATAATATTCTATCTGTGAGTGTGTTGGATTAAGTCTGGTTCTCAAGGCTAAGTGCAAGGAGTGCGCGATAGAGAGTTGAGACTCAGTGAGCCGACACAAGGAGTGCATCTCTGAACTCAGTCGAGTCAGAAGAGAAGCTGTCAGGAGGACACACCAGGATAATTCACAGACTCGAGAGGAAATTTCAAGGTGGTTGGGTACCTTGGAAGGAAAGACTGTGTAGGAGGAAACACAACGCATAGTTTTTGAATACTCTGTAGCACTCTGCCAGGAGGGAATAGAGAAAGTACGAGAGCGTACTCGAGCAACACATTCTGAAGTGTTGGAGTCCTTAGAGAATCCTAGGGTTGTTGAATACTCTGAGGAAGGAAGGCTTTGCAAAAGTGCATCGACAAAGGAAAGGAGATGCCTTAAGACTTCTAGGTAGGCTAAGGGAGAATCCTTTGAAAGGCTTAGCCGAGCGCAAGGAGTGCACCAAGGATACTGCAAGTTCACGTTAAAATCTTAGGAGGAAGAGTGCCATGTCGCCAGTAGGGCACGAGAAAATCCACTGAAGGACGCATAGGAACTGGGAACCTTGAAGGTTTTCAAGGCGAGCAAAGTCACAGAATAATTTGCGCATAACTCTACAAGGAGTGCAGAAGAAGATCGAGAATAGTCTAAGTCTCGAGAAGAAATTTCAATAAGTGTGCAAGGAGGTCAACGACTTGCCAAAGTCTCGAAGACCATGAAATCATCCATCGTCAGGAGGAGACAGGTGGCATAAGATCGATAGATCCATGAGTTGGAGCTCTGGGAGGTTTGCCAAGAGAAAGAAAAGATCTTCGTGAAGTCGCAAAAAGCAGTTTGAATCCAGACCGTTGAATCTAGAAGGGGCGCGTGGAAGCAATCCACACATTTTGGAGGGGTAGCACTCCAGGAGATATCGAGAGACTCCTGAAGGTCGGAGTTCAGAGCAGATCATAGTCATCAATCGAAAGGAGGGACGAGGACCATTGATCCTTGCACAATTGAGTTCGCCGAATTCGAAGTTCGAGAGTGCGAGAATTGGTCGTCGTTGAAAGAGTCGAAGCCCGAAGACCAAAGCGCTTTGTGTGGTTGAGCCCTAGGACATAGCCCGAGGCCATGTGATAGAAAGGGACTGGCATGGAGAGCCGAGTGTCGCCGCCAACTTTCTTCAAAGGGCCAAGAAGAGATCCGTCGGATTGAGAGGACCTACACTTTGGAGAAAGAAGGACCTATGGAAGAATTTGTCGGGTTCCAGCAGGGATTCGAAGAGTCAATCTGACTCAGGTGTTGAGAACGATCCTAGACTGGGAGGTCGCACAGCTCCGAAGGAGAAGAGAAGAGGGTGGGTTCTGCGCTAGGAGTAGTATGAGAGCTTGAATTCGCCTTTAGACAATAGGTGAAGGGAGACAGAGTGTGATACTCTGTGGAGGTTGTTGCAAGGTGTGCAACAGATGGTAAACAACCAGGTGGGCTGAAGGTGAAGTAATATGGTCGTTGGAATTCATGAGCACGGTCAAGGAGAAGTGTACCCGCATAAAAGCAAAGCGGAAATAGACAAGGATCTCAGTGAAATACGAGCCAAGATGGAGACACTAGCATTCAAGATGCAAGAGGGAGAAAAGGTGTGTTGGAGGTACGAGTGGCCTTTTAAAAGGACAACTAAGTGGCATGTTCAAATGTTTTTGGCCCAAAGGCAATAACAGGTGTTGAAGATGTGGTTGAGATATGTTGAAAACCCCTATGGCGAGGGAAAGAGATCTGGGAGGAGTCTCGTAGGTTTCTAGGTGGGCAATGTGAAGAGACAAGTTGATCCCATAGACTGTCAGGAGGGCAGAGGAGACATCCTGAATTACCAAGTGGGCAAGGGAGAAGAAATGAGCCCAACTTAGAGTCCATGTCAGCAAGGGATGTTGACAGATGGAGAGGAGGTGAAAGAAAGAACTCATCCATATGAAGATTCATGCGGTGTGTTCTGGTCATTGGAGGAGTCGAGATATTCTTGCCAAGCAGCCAAGGAGAGGCTAGCACAGGTGTTGTAGATGCAAAAGAAGGACAACATCCTGAGACTATCATGGAGGGGGAGGAATAGATACTGAATTTTGTCCCAACAGAAGAGGAGCACCCAGTTGAGTTACTCACTCAGTGGGAGATGGAGTTACAGGCATTGGAGGATTGGTTGGATAGTCTGGAACTAGAAGGTGGCTTCCATGAGATAGCCATGCTAGAGGAGACACACCAACATGAATTACAACTGGAGGAAGCTAGAATAGAACTAGCCGAAGAACTGATATGAGTTAGTCTGTCATAAGAGGTAGTTGAACAACATTTCAATGGCAAGACTGTGAAATTGGAGTCTGTAGCAGAGTGCCCAGTAAACGTCACAAGGGATGAAAGCAACATGGGAGATTAGGGTGACCTACCCATGGAGCAACATGAAGAGTTGCATCCAGACAAACTGCACAAGCCGAACCAACCGATAAAGCAGATGGAAGAAGTCATAGAGGAGATACAGAGGTTGATGTTGAAGTCAGCAGAAGAAGCGGTCAACAAGGAGAAGCTGGATAGAGGAAAACCTATACAAGCAACAGGGAAGATGAAGAAGTAGCAATAGGAGCAAAGAGGAGCAAGAGGACAACTCTAGGAGAAAGTTTGGGATCCAGGAGGATTTCAACAGAGTTGGGAAGCTCATGAGCATGAGCTCATGAATTTTCGTAGCCGTGGAGTATGATGCAGTAGCATCTCTCTACCTCATCACGTGTCAGTCGATTAGCATGAGTGGTGCACATTCAAAGAAGGGAGAGGCATCGCCCTCTCATTTTTTTCTTCGAGAATCTAAAGCGTGATCAAGGCAATTAATGATGACAAGTTGGAAGAGCCAAAATTGTGCCTTCACACAAGCTGGAGATAAGGTCGCCATTAAGTGGTTGATGGTAGGAGGGATCTGCATCCGATTCGGATCATATTTCCATCATTGTAATCTTCCCATTAGACATGCATTTTGAATGGTGATTAGACACCACTAGCTTAGCTTGGAGGGAAGCTTTTCGAGCCCCTCTTGTATAAAATCTTGTATTGTTTCTAGTAGAGTATGTAGGATATAGGCATGCATAGGACAATTGAGAGCCGAGACTCAGTTGTAGTCCGGACTCATGTATTATAACAGACATTCCACCATTAATAGAAAGTAACAGTTTTTTCTGTTTATCAATTTCTGTGTAATGGATGTTTTGTTATGAATGTCATTCGTATGCATTTGAGTTGTAGATGTATGTTAGAAATCAGCTGTAGGGATAGAGATATAGTCTTCTATCTGTGAGTGTGTTGGATCAAGTCTGGTTCTCAAGGCTAAGTGCAAGGAGTGCACGACATAGAGTTGAGACTCTGTGAGCCGATGCAAGGAGTGTGTATCTGAACTCAGTCAAGTCAGAAGAGAAGCTGCCAGGAGGGCACACT
The DNA here is from genome assembly GCA_032191745.1 of Picea mariana. Classification (NCBI taxonomy): domain Eukaryota; kingdom Viridiplantae; phylum Streptophyta; class Pinopsida; order Pinales; family Pinaceae; genus Picea; species Picea mariana. The sequence goes on from JASDQU010205869.1 coordinate 18,209, forward strand.
AGGATAATTCACAGACTCGAGAGGAAATTTCAAGGTGGTTGGGTACCTTTGAAGGAAAGACTGTGTAGGAGGAAACACAATGCAGAGTTTCTGAATACTCTGTAACACTCTGCTAGGAGGGCATAGATCAAGTATGAGAGTGTACTCGAGAAACACATTCTAAAGTGGTGGAGTCCTTAAGAGAATCCTAGGGTTTTTGAACACTCCGAGGAAGGAAGGCTTTGCAAGAGTGCATCGACAAAGGAAAGGATATGCCTTAAGACTTATAGGTAGGCTAAGGGAGAAGCCTTCGAAAGGCTTAGCTGAGCGCAAGAAGTGTGCCAAGGATACTGTAAGTTCACCTTACAAGATCAGGAGGAAGGACGCCAAGTCACCAGGAGGGCACAAGAAAATACACTGAAGGACGCAGAGGAACTGGGAACCTTGAAGGTTTTCAAGTCGAGCAAAGACGCAAAAGAATTTGCGCAAAACTCTGCAAGGAGTGCAGAAGAATATCAAGAACAGTCTAAGTCTCGAGAAGAAATTGCGCTAAGTGTGCAAGGAGGTCGAGGACTTGAAAAAGTCCCGAAGACCGTGAAATCATCCATCGTCAAGAGGAGATAGGTGGCAGAAGATCGAGAGATCTGAGAGGTTTGCCAAGAGAAAGCAAAGATCTTCGCAAGTCGCAAAGAGCGGTTTGAATCTAGATCATTGAATATGGAAGGGGCGCGTGGAAGCGATCCACACATTTCAAAGGGGTAGCACTCCAAGAGATATCAGAGAAAGATATCGAGAGACTCCCGAAGGTCGGAGTTCGGAGTATATCGCAGTCGTCAATCAGAAGGAGGGACGAGTACCGTTGATCCTCGTGCGGTTGAGTTCTCTGAATTCGGAGTTCAGGAGCGCAAGAATTGGTCGTCGCGAAAAGAGCCGAAGCCTGAAGACTAAAGCACTTTGTGTGGTTGAGCCCCGGGACACAGCCTGAGGTCACGTGATAGAAAGGGCCTGACATGGAGAGCCGAGTGTCACCGCCAACTTTCTTCAAAGGGCTAAGAAGAGAGCCGCGAGATTGAGAGGACCTGCACTTTGGAGAAAGAATGACTTGTGGTAGAATTTGTCGGGTTCCAGCAGGGATCCGAAGAGTCAATCTAACTCAAGTGTTGAGAACGATCCTAGACCGGGAGGTCGCACAGCCCCGAAGGAGAAGAGAAGGGTGTGGGGTCTACACCAATCCCCATTATGCATGAAAGCATGGAGCTAGCCATGTGTTCCCTAAAACTACAATAGAATTATTCTCTAATATCATATTAGGGTGAGCCTCCAAATACAAAATGCCACTCAATCTCAAGCTCAAAAAAAAAATCTAATATGGGATGGATTCCTTCATCTCAATACAAAATTGATGGATCCATCCATGAAGTGAAAGATATATATTGAAGTAGTGATGGAGCTTTGGGGAGAGAATTTCTCTAACCTCCAACCACATGGATCAAAGGTAAGCTTTATAGATCATATCTTGAATGCCTTTGTTTATTTCTCTCTTGGCTAGCTCTAGACTATCCACTAAAAATGTGTGTGGCAAGGGCGTGTTAACATTAAAATCAATAAGAAAAAGCAACAAAGAGGCTCCAACATACCAAGAGGAGTCCCACAAGTGTTCACCCAAGGTTCTTCCTACTACATAAAGGAGATCAGTACTAAATAGGAATACTTAAGGAAACTAAAATAGTAGTTGGCATTCCTCATGTCCTTGTGTATCATCACAACCTCTTGTAGTACCAAACTTTGAGATAATGATGGGTAGAGAAAGTGATCATTTGCCATAAGTGTGCTTTGACAACATCCAGACAAGTACCTTCTTTATTTGGCTAGAATTTCTTGCCCAAAGTTAAGGTATTGACTTTGTAAAAGAGAGTAAGCATGTCTAATGAGTTAAAGAAATGGATCTTCCTAGAATGTTTTGAAACTAAAGTTGGAAACCTTCTCTCAAACTGAAGTTGGAAACCTACCTCTCAAAGATGGTGAGAGTAGTATAATCCTTGTTTATTTTAAACTTAGTTACTAGAGTGAAATTGAAGTGTAATTCAAAAAATATTACCAGAAATAAATAAATTAATGATCCATCATCTCAACTTTTCTAGTTTTACGAAGAAATTATCTAATTTATTTTTTACTATTAAAAATGTTGAAAATCTTATTTTCAATTTTTAAAATTTATATTCATTTCACAATCATCAAAATATCTAGTCATTTTTAAAAACCTCGTCTCACTGTATGTGAAAAAAGACAAGAACAACTACCCAAAATAAAGCATTTTAATCCAACAAAATTTCATCATTTGATTTATTGATTGATTTTTAAGTTTCTTTAAAACTTTAAATCAATTTGAAGATGACAAAACCACATATTGATAAAATCATATATGAATGTGGTCACACTTTACATATTTATTTAAATTTTCATACTAAAATAATCATAAACAAAATTATAATCTAAGCATTTTATTTTACAATTAAAATGAATATTGAATTTTGATCCATTTGATAGATTTACAACTTAATCATAACTCAGCATAGTCCTCTTTTTATCATTATTCTTCAAATTATGAGAGCAAATTGAAACCAGAGGGAACCGAACCGACAGTGTGAAATGAGAAGCAAAAGACGAACAATGAATCGATGAGGAAAGTGACATTGTCTTATTCATTGAGTGCAAATTGTTGAGAACAGTGAAAATACTCGCGAGAGTCAATATCGTCGTGTGCCTTCATGGCAGTCGCTTTTTTCTTTGGCATTTTGTTTTTTTTTCAATTAATTTTTTTAATATATAAAATTGAGAAAATTTATAATAATTTAATAGTAAACTCACAAATTATTATTCATAAAAATGTTGGTTGACTCATTATTCTTAAATAAACAAAACTTAAATGTATAATTATTAAATTTTAATTATCTTATATTATTTTATTTTATTTTAACACAATAATTTTAATAATA
>JASDQU010205869.1:28802-48549 GCA_032191745.1 Picea mariana
AGGAATAATACCACTGTAGAATATGCAGACTGAACGCTGGTAACTAGCTCTTGATGTGGGACCTTGATGTTCTCTACAGAAGGTGGAGTAGAGTCATCAAATAAAATATGGAAGTGGTTGTCATCCCAGAAATGACAACTATCCATATACCAATCATCACAATCGGCCTCAAAATTGTACCAAGCATATATTTCTTTATTATATTCATCCTTGAGGCCCTCCATAAGAAATATCTCCTGCATGTTAGTCAATGAATCTTGAATACTACGAAAACTATCATTGAGGCCATGTGTGAGGTTGTTTGTGAGGCCATGTGCAAATGCATCCAATCTATCATCCAGTTCGGCTTTGAATGATTCAAGAATTTCTTTCAAGGTTTGAGACAAAATGGCCATTTGAGCACCCTATGAACTCTTCGGTCCTGCATCCGTCACGAAAAAACTCAAAAAATAGACCCAAGAAGTTTCGGCAGAAAATCGCGGTTTTTTCTGGAAAAACCCTAAAAAACTACTGAACTTAAAATGCTCATAACTTCACTTCCCGGACTCCGTTTCGGCTGATTTTTTTTTTGAAATTGGGTGAAATTGTGAGAAGAACTCAGATCTATAATTTATTTGGGCAAATTCGGCCTCCAAATTCTACAAAAATAAAAATAAATTGCGCCGCCGTCTGCAGAAAAAACCCTGAAAAATTACAGATTTTAAAACCTCAATATCTTGACCTTACGGACTCTGTTTCAGACAATTTTGTTTTTTAACTTGGGTGTTTTTCTGAGAGGAACTCAGATATACAACCATTTTCTGCAAATTTTGCACATAAATATACTGAAAATGTCTGGAATGTCGCGGCCCTCTTTTTTCTTCTCCGAAAAAAAAAATCTGCAAAAATAAAAAATAGTTGCCCACAACTCCAGCCAAGGAAAGTGCTCTGATACCAATTGTTAAGAACCAAAATAGATATACAAATATAATCACCACAAATACTGAATACAAAATAGATCCACAAAGCAAGATAGAAGAAACCACACTTTATTATTACCAAACCCTTGAGGTAGGGCAACACCGTACAATGGATCCTATTATGGAAGGGATCCTCTCCTGTTCACTTGCCTCTTCGAGGGGGCATCCTCCTATTGAGCTACCGCTCCAAATATACTAATTCTCTTCATGTCTCATTACATTGCTTGAATCCCTTTATATAGTGCTACCATCACCTAAGAACATTCTAGAGGAGGAATCTTCTAGAAGTAGAACCTTCTAAGAAGTCCTCTTACATTTATTATATCTAACTACCATAGTGGGTCTTATTTAATAATATAGTGGACCTAGTCCACCTTACATTGAATGACCTCCACTATTATCACTATGGGCCCTCTGGGCCCCCCCACTACCTCTCTAGCTACCTTACATATATTGTGATGATTAGATCTATGTGAAGCTTTCAAAGAATCCAGTGTTCCATGACAGATCGAAGCACATTGAGATCAATCATTATTTTCTCTGTGATAAAGTGCATAGGGGAGAAGTGGTTCTCTAGTATAGCTCCACAGATGAGAAGATAACATATATTTTGGTAAAGCCTCTGTCCAAGATGAAAAGTTTGCATACTTAAGGGACAAGATAGGGCTCGTGGAGACGAATTCCTTATTGAAAAAGGAAGCGATTACTCCCAGGTTGGGAGGGAGCACTGCTATGTTATTTATTTATGGACAGTCATTTTCCAGTTTGGATTATGGTCCAGGTTGGGCAGTTCCTTTCCAGTACAGAAAGTGGTTCGATATTTCTGATGGACAAACATTTTCCAGTTCGAAAAAAGGTCCAAATCAGACAGTCATTTCGTAATGAAAATGGTCCGATAGATTGTTGATGTACCATAGACATTGATTCCCCTTGTGGTCAGTGTGGGGGAATGGTCTAGGACATTCATTCTTCTTGGCAGTCACTCTAAGTAGTGGTCAAGTAGAATGGTTTGCCTCACCGGGAAGTCATTCTTTCGAAGGTCGCAGTTGTAAGTAGTTTCGAAGAATGGTCCATTTTGGAGGTTGGTGTAGGAGAGTCATTTCCATTAGGAAATGGTTTGGACAGTCATTCCCTAGGGAATACTCATTCTCTCAAGGATGCACTGTGATTAGTGCCAAAAGAATGGCTCAGGTAGGTGAATGGTCCAGGCTCAACAATCAGGGACATGCATTCCCTAGGGTAGACTCATTTTCTCCAGGTTGCACTATGATTAGTGTTGGAGGAATGGCTCAGTTAGGTGAATGGTCTAGGCTCATAAATCAGGGAAAATTATTCTTCCATGCTTGGGATGAATAGTCCAGATATCCCATGGCTGATGTTTTTACTTTCTGAGGGCAGATGCTCTTCTAGATCTCACAGATGTGAGTGGAAGAATGGCCTAGATGACTTAGTTTGTGTCATGATATTTTTATGCAGGTTGATATTATATGATATGATTTTTGTGGAGACTAAATGTCTCTGGACATTAGTTGTATGTTACTGTGGTGGATGTGATCCACTGATAGTGACTATGTGTCACTAGTTAGTAGTTGTTTGCTACTAGGAGTGGTTGTATACCACTGGGTAGTAGTTGTGTACTATTATGGATATACACAATTGTGTTCTATTGGATGGCATTGTTCTGATTTCCATGGAGACTACCTATAATGGACCTCAAATTTACCATAAAATAAAAATTAAAAAAATCTTTTGTATCATAAACCTCTAAATTCATATATATTCTTTGTATCATAAACCTCTAAATTCATATATATTTACTACTAAGGAGATAGTCTTTACTTTTATTATAAACTCTGAGAGGTACCCATGTTTTGTATATCACAAGATGTTTCTCTACGCCAGTTGGCTTACTTGGATGGATGAGGTTAAGAGGACCAACTCTAGAAGTTTTATCCTTGATCTTGTCTTTATTCTCTTGTGTCTATGTTTACATACTAATCTAGACTTAGAAACCATAGTCCTAGTCTATCCTCAGCGCGAGTCCTTTGTGTTACATGCAAGACTAAAAGATTAAAAATTCTTTTGTATATAAAAACAAACTATGTGTCTTCTTTGGAGGCACGGTGTAGGGACTAGATCCCTTAGCTGGACATAGGGTTTTGAATAGACACTTATCAAACTTGTTCGTGGTTCAGTTCTTCAATGGATACCCAATAATCATGATTAACGTCCTTTCAGTTGCTAACTAACTATGGGTTTGGGAAACGAAATTGAAACAAAAACCTCAACTGACTTGAACTTAACTGTGGGCTCCTTCACGGAGTCTCATCTGAACAATGGGCTAATTGTAAAGACTTAGTTGGAAATAAACGACCTTGATTTGTCACATCACGGAGGGTTCCTCATTAACTTCGCGACTTCTCAAACTAAGAGGAGAGGTTTGTCTGTCAGAGGAATTTAAAGCTTCTTGCATCCACCATTAATGGGAACTTCGGGCATGCGTATTTTTGAAGATATCTCCCATCCTTCCCTCCAACCGAGTCATGCCAGATCAGCTCCAGCACATGACCAGGACCACCATGGTACCCTCAACATTTATTTGGTTATCAAAGGACTGCTCTTAGGGTTGAGGGTGTTTCCTTAGTCATTGTGAGGATCTCGAGATAGCTCTATGTGTTGTTCCTCTGCAGGAAGGAAAACTCAAGTGGAGACTGCTACCTGGTGGCACAGACCACGCAGCCACCTCCTCTAGTAAGTCTCTCTTTCAAACGCTAAAATACTATCTAAGGTAGAATGAAATTTTGGAAGAATCATTACCGTGAGAACGCCTTCTATTATGTACCCTGGTTATTATATCTTTATTAGACATCCCTGGTTGCTATTCTTTTAAAATAAATCTTTGGTCTTAAACCGCTTTACCTCCATGGCGTCTACCTCCTATGTTTTGTTATTTCTATTGTCGTTCTTCTTGAAAGAACCTCAAGCATGTTTTCCGACCTTGTGAGTAGTTCACCGAGAGATTGAGTGGTTTTCTTAAGGGGTGGAAGGTTCCTTTTGATGGTAGTGTAATATATATATGTCCTTGTTTCGCTTCCCTTGTAAGGGGTGGAGCCATCTTTCTGTAGATCTGCCCGTCCATAGGCTATTTCTTACCTGAATAATTACTTTATTTGAGTTTATTTCCTTTTCTCTGTGGTGCCTCGAACAGTCTAAAGGGAGTCCTACGGCGTCTAATGTTCTGAGTTGGTAATGAAACCTTGTCTCCTTTATGGTGGGTGATTAATTTCCTCCACTTGAATACTGTAGGGTGAAGATTCAATTTTTCTGTTGGTTATGACTATTTGCTATAATTCGGTTCATGAAATTTAGATTTAACCCTTTCAATAAAGTCCACGTCCTGTGTGAAATGCCTGTACTATAGCTTCGACAAGTTTGAACAGTTTGTAAAATAAGGGTTTTATCATTGACAAGTTTTTTTTGTAAGAGATAACTTATGAGATCTAGTACCGAAACTAATGGTGGGACCCTGTTGATGCGAGGGTACCCATCAGGACTACTCGAACCTCCTTTCCTCAACCTGGGGTATTCGTTCAAATCAAAAGTGACGAGGAAAGGAACGCCAGACTCCAAGCGTCAGTTAAGTGTCGTTCGACCTCAATCTGTTCTCAATATTCATTGTTTTGTTGAACGATTTCTATTTGTTTAAATTTGTATACTATACTAATGTTTTATAATGATAAAACTTGCAGGGATGCTGACCATACCAGGTTCTCGGATGACAGTTCTTATCCCTCGTTCTAAAAGGTATTTGGGTTCTCTGTACAACACCTCTCAAATTTATCTTTCCGAGTACTAGGAATGAGAATCAACGCTCTGTCTATTTTTGTTAAAGAGGGGAGTTTTGTCCCAATTTTCGGTGTCGATCGGTTTAAGGGTACTTCTGATTATTAGGTTGATAATTTACCGTCGAAGGGGAACACCATGCTTACGAGAGTTTGGACTGATATTATAAGACTTTTGAGGGTTTAACCCCAGATTTCTTTTCTTGTGTAATGTAATTGAAAGAAAAATATCAGGGTTAGCTGATTTAAATTCCACCTAATAGTGTTGTCATTTTTCATATTAACTAGGTTGTTTTACAACCAGAAAATCTTCTCAAGTTCTATTCTATTACTTCTGTGTCATCGTACTCAAAGGTTTCACTATGGTGAAATAAGATTGTTATTTCCTTAAATTCCTATTTGTTTCCAGAATTTTTGTGGAGGATTAAACAACTATTTGTCTTCCATTTGTATGTGAATACTGTTGGGATTGAGCTCGAAAAGGAAACCTACAGGCATATAGGTAGAAAACCACTTGTAAATTTCTGGAACCTGTTTTAATTCAAAACTTGAAAAAGATATTTCAACCGTTGTGTAGACTCTAATAGTAGGGAGTTACCTAGGTACAAAGTCCTATAAAATATTTATTCTTTCCTTTATATTACATGTTGTCCACTTCCACTGGAATACATAAGTGTATATATATATATATATATATATAAAATGATCTCAATTTCTGTCATACCTGACCTTTATTTGTTTTCGGATTAATAGGTATATACATAAAACCTCAGTTTATACCATAACTCGATGAATAATTGCTTACAGAAATATATAAGTACCCTGTGAATACCCTATGTAAAATCTTAAATGCAAACTCGAATTACATAAACATATTTGAACACTAGAATGCATATACACTGGTGATTACCCTACAGATATCTTCGGATGGTAATAATCTAGTTTACAAAGGAATCATCTCTAGAATTTAACCATGCCAATTCCTTCTGGTTGTCATAACAATTAAAAGGTAACTTCTAGTATTTGTTCAGATTCTAACTCAATTGTGAAACATCACTCAACATTAGATTCATAAGGCACTCTGCCAGTTTTTTTATACTTCTTATATTCGAACAGATTTCGCCCAAATTATTGTATCTATACAGAATCTAATAGGTGTACTGCAACTGTGACTAAATCATTCAACAAAGATGGAAAATAATTCTATTCAGATTTAACATTTACATTACAACAGATATATGATCGTTCGGACAGAGAATGAAAACAATTCAATTCAGATTTAGCAACTTCATTAAATCAGAGATATGATCATTCAGACAGGTAAGGAAAGGATTACATATTTGAACCAGTTCGCGAAAAGACGAAGGGAACAACCACATTCTTCCCAACCATAGAATAGGGCATCCAAATCCCTTGCCCTATCCACCCCCTAGCCTGACCATGAATCCATGAGGGAAAAATTGGAATTTCCTCTTCATTAATGTCTTTCTCTATCAGTAATCTTCTCCTTTCCTCACACTCAACAAGTAGTGTTCATCACAGCAAGCGACCAAAAATATTATTTCCCAACATACTTGGCAGTGTCTTGCCTCCTCACATATGCTATTTATCCCGACCATATTTTGCCTAGGTCTTTTCCCTCTCTTGGGAATTTTCGCAGCTTTCTAAATCCCTGATTTTCAGGGGCTGCCAATGGCCAAATCTCTGATTTGCCACTTGTAACAATCAGCCCAGAGGTAGTTCAAACATGTTCCCCACTCATGGAGTCATGGTCAGCTGATTCTAACATGGTTGTTCCATTTATCCTCCTGCAATCAATATAAAATATTCTTTTTTTACACAAGTGTCATAGTTAAATAGTTAGTTGGGTCAATTCAGATCTCTACCCAAAAGTCATAATAATTTATTACAATTATCAAATTCGAAATTCAGAATTTCCATAAATGGAAAAAATTTTCCAAATTCGAATTTACTAGAAACGGAATAATTTTCCAACAAATTTTTAAATTTCAAAAATAATTTATTTTATTGTTTTTTTTTTTTTTTTGGGGATGTCACATCCTTTCCCCCTTTAATATAACATTGTCCTTAGTGTTAATTCCTTTCTTGGAACAGGATTGGATGAGATTTTCGCAAATCTCCCTCCAACTCCCAAGTGGCCTCCTCAGGGCTAAAGTGCTTCCATTGTACCTTTACCTCAGCGACGACTCTGTTCCGAAGTGCTATTTCTCTCCAGTCCAGAATACGCAGGGGTTCTACCTGCACTAAGTTCCAATCAATCATATGAGTAGGGTCATGAGCATACTTTTTCAACAAAGAAACATGAAATACATTATAAATTCTTAGATTAGCTGGGAGTGCAAGTTGGTATGCTACGGGTCCAATTCGAGTTAGTATCTCGAAGGGCCCACAAAACCTGGGTGCCAGCTTGGCATAGTTCCCTAACTTCAATGAACTTTTTTGGGTTTTGACCTTCAAATAAACATGGTCTCCCACTTGAAATTCCAAGTGTCTTCTTTTCTGATCTACATAGCTCTTTTGTCTGTCCTGTGCTTCTTTTAAGTGTTGTTGTACCTTCCTTACCATGTTCTCCATTTCTTGGATCATCTCTAGTCCAACCATGAGTCTGTCAGCCAGGTTATCCCAGCTAATTGGAGTCATACACTTTTTTCCGTACAATACCTCGAAAGGGCTTAACTTAGCCGAAGTTTGGTACCCATTATTATATGCAAATTCTACCAAGTGTAGATAGTCTTCCCACTTGTTCGATTTTGTTCTTATGTACATGTGGAGCATATCCTCTATGATTTGGTTTGTCCTTTCAGTCTGTCCATCCGTTTGTGGATGATAACTCGTACTGAAATTCAAATTAGTATTTAGCCCTGCAAACAATTCCTTCCAAAAAGCGGATGTGAATTTTACATCTCTATTTGAAATCACCATTTTAGGAATACCATGCAGTCTAAAAAATTATTTCATGAATATTTCAACAATGTTTATAGCTTTAAAAGTAGACTTTATAGGAATAAAGTGTGTAGACTTACTGAGTTTATCGATTACAACCATGATAGAATCATTTTGTTTCTGAGTTTTAGGCAATTCTATTATAAAGTCCAACGATATGGTCTCCCATTTCCATTCTGGTACTGGTAGTGGCTGTAATAGGCCGGTTGGATGCTGGTGCTCGGCCTTAACCTGCTGACAATCTTGGCACCTAGCCAAGTATTCTGTTGTTTCTCCCTTCATATTAGTCCAATAAAATAGTATTCTAAGTGCTGTTATTGTTTTCTGATATCCTGGATGGCCAGAATACGGTTTCTTATGCACTTTGTCCAAGGCTATTAATTTTAACTCTATTGAATCTGGCATGTAAAGTCTGTTTTTAAATCGTAGTAGTCCCTTCTTGTCGATACTTAGATCTGGTTTATCTGAGCTTGCAGTACTGTTTTGTAATTCTGTCATTATCTTAGTGTAATTTCCATCGTTAATACCTATCGTCATTATTCTTTGTTCTAGATCACTTTCTTCCCTGCTGATATTTATCTCAAATAACCCATGGACTCTTCTACTTAAAGCGTCTGCTACCTTATTTTCCTTACCCTTGATATGTCTGACCTCGAAGTCGAATTCACTCAAGAAGGCTATCCATATTGCTTTTCTTGCATTAAGATCTGGTTGGCTAAAGAGATATTTCACCCCACTATTATCCATCAATAGTAGAAATTGTATGCCCATTATGTAGTGTTGCCACATTTTTAGGGTGTGTATTACCGCTGCCAATTCTAATTCATGAGTGACATAATTTCACTCATGTTCTTTTAATTTCCGGGACTCATAACAAATAACATGTCCTTCCTGAGTTAGGACACCGCCCAGTCCTTCTTTACTTGCATCAACACATACGGTGAAGTCTTTATCTGGGTCTGCTACCTTCAATATGGGTGTAGTTGTTAATAATTCCTTCAGCTTGTTGAAACTATCTTGACACTTCTCTGACTAGTTAAACTTGGTCCCTTTCTTTTGTAATGACGTGATAGGGTAGACTATCTTGGAAAACCCTTCTATAAATCTGCGATAATATCTGGTGATTCCCATGAATGACCGGATATCCGCTACATCCTTAGGTATTGGCCATTCCATAATGGCTTTTATCTTCTCCGGGTCTACGACAATGCCTTTTGCTGAAATTACATGTCCTAGATATTGTATTTCCTTTTGATAAAAGTCACACTTGTCAAATTTGGCGTATAGTTTGTGTTTACTCAACGTTTGCAGAACTATTCTTAAGTTTTCATCATGTTCTTCCTCCGTTTTAGAATAGACTAGAATGTCGTCGATAAATACTACTACGAACTTGTCTAAGTACTGGTTGAAAACACTATTCATCAAGCACATAAATGTGGCTGGGGTGTTAGTGAGTCTGAAAGGTATGACTACGAATTCGTAGTGTCCATATCTTGTTCGAACAACTGTTTTGTTTATGTCCTCGTCTTTTATCCTAACTTGATGATAACCGGATTGTAAATCCAACTTTGAAAAGATCTTGGCCCCACCTACTTGATCGAACAGATCATTTATCCTTGGTAAGGGGTATTTGTTCTTAATATTCATTTTGTTTAGTTGTCTATAATCGATACATAGTCTTAGAGTACCATCTTTCTTTTTCACAAAGAGGACTGGTTCCCCCCATGGTGAAACACTCGGTCTGATATACTCTTTGTCCAACAATTCTTGTAATTGTATTTTTAATTCTGTTAGTTCTAGTAGACTCACTCGGTAGGGTGCTTTTGAGATAGGGGCTGAACTAGGTAGTAGGTCTATGGAGAAGTATATTTCCCTTCTAGGAGGTAATTCTGGTATCTCATCCACAAACATGTCTCTAAATTCACGTAGGACAACAAGGTCTTCTAACTTTGGCTTATCTTCTTTTTCTAACAGATTCGTTACTTGGACGACATAAACTTGACACCCCTTTCTCATACATTTCTTGAGTTGCATCGCTGACACTTGTCTGACTGATACAGGTTTTGGTATACCTTGGGTGGTTCTAGTAGTGCCAAAACTGTCTTTATAGTTAAGTAACTTTGTATAACAATCTAGTACTGCGTTGTGTTGTTCCAACCAATCCATCCTGATAATCATATCGTAAGATCCTAGTGGTAGAATGTTTAGATTTGTCCTTATATTTTGACCATCTAAGCTGAACTCAAAATCAGAAATAAATTCAACTACTTTCCTTTTAGTTCCTGTTGCTAGTTGTACCAGCCATGATTTTTCATGCTTCAGTTTCTTAAGTTTGTTTGACTCTACTACATCAGGAGTAATATAACTTAACGTATCTTCAGGTTCAATTAAAACATAAATTTGATAGTTATTGATTTTACCTTCGATCTCTATCATGAAGGACTCATGGTCAGCTTGCTGGCCATTTATGGTTGCATTTATCCGATGCAGGCTTCTGCCCACATCACCCACCATTGAGGCTTCTTGCAAATTATGAATAGCAGTTTTGTTTGCTGAAATTAAACGTGGACAGTTCCTCCTTAGATGCAGTTATCCACATTCCCAACACTTTAATGGCTCGTGGGATCTATCCCTAAACTTCTTCATTCCCAGATTCACCGGTTTACTGTTGCCTTACGTATTCAGATGATTGTAGTGAAAATCTTTTCTCGGAAAGCTTTTGGCTTCATTCCGATAAGGAGCTGGTTGGTATCCCTTCTTCCGCTGGTTCATTCGATCTTGTTTCTTATCCTTCCAAGCTTTGGGAAACTCTACTCACTGTTTATACTGGTCATAGAACATTCGTGCTTTCATGAATACCTCACTCAAGGATTTGGGGTTGTCAAACTCAATTCTATCCCTGTAGGACTGTGGTAAACAACTTAAGAATTGTTGGACTTTTACCTTATCCTCCCGGATGTATGGTATGAACCTTAATAGTTCCATAAATTTATTTATAAGGTCCTCCATTGTCATCTGTCCAAGTCGTAACTCGTAAAATTCTTTCGTTTTCCTTTCATAATATCTTTCAGAAAGGTATTGTTTCTTGAAATACTTCTTAAAGTCAGACCATTCCAACTGTTTTTCCTTTAGGCACTTGGCCAATTTCAGGTCTTGCCACCAAATACTGGCCTTCCCTTTTAGATTGTAGATGTCCATTCTGACCTTCATATTGCTGGAATAGTTGTAGATCTGGAAGTATTTTTTGATGTCCAACAACCATGCTTCAACTTCTTCTCCTGTCCTAGATTCTCCATCAAAGGTAGCTGGTTTAATCTTTTTAAATTTTCCTTCAAGGTGGTCTACTTGTTTTCTTTTTCTGTCTGTTTTAGTTTTGTCTTCAGCTGAAGGTGTTCCTTCAGACGAACTGTCTCCTTTTTCTATTTTCATCCCAGAGTTCTTGGAGGCCCTCTTGCTGACCTCTTAATCATGGTTATTGTCCTTTGGGATTTTCTTGGTCACTATACTGCACAACAGGACTTCATTTATCTCTTGCTGTTCCTGCTGTGCTTTCTTCAATTTCTCATTGTCTTCTTTGAAAACCTGCAGCTCAACAATAAGATTCCTCATTGTTTCCAGTACTTCCGTAGGAGAGCTTCCGTCACTATTTTGTCTTGGATCTCCATGAGGTCCCTATTCTGGATTTCCTTCCATTCTGATTTCTGCATCATCCTGAGCTGCCATAATTCACACAAAACATAAATGTTTTCTGTTTGTAACAAAAAGGTTTATTAGTTTTGCATAGATCGAAATATGTTCTAAGCAACTAATGTGGCCATGTTTAGGTCCAGTGTTGTAACCTTTTGCTCTGATACCATATGTAATGGACCTCAAATTTACCATAAAAAAAAATAAAATCGTTTGTATCATAAACCTCTAAATTCATATATATTCTTTGTATCATAAACCTCTAAATTCATATATATTTACTACTAAGGAGATAGTCTTTACTTTTATTATAAACTCTGAGAGGTACCCATGTTTTGTATATCACAAGATGTTTCTCTACGCCAGTCGGCTTACTTGGATGGATGAGGTTAAGAGGACCAACTCTAGAAGTTTTATCCTTGATCTTGTCTTTATTCGCTTGTGTCTATGTTTACATACTAATCTAGACTTAGAAACCATAGTCCTAGTCTATCCTCAACGCGAGTCCTCTATGTTACACGCAGGACTAAAAGATTAAAAATTCTTTGGATATAAAAACAAACTATGTGTCTTCTTTGGAGGCACGGTGTAGGGACTAGATCCCTTAGCTGGACATAGGGTTTTGAATAGACACTTAGAAAACTTGTTCGTGGTTCAGTTCTTCAACGGATACCCAATAATCGCGATTAACATCCTTCTAGTTGCTAACTAAATACGGGTTTGGGAAACAAAATTGAAACGAAAACCTCAACTGACTCAAACTTAACTGCGGGCTCCTTCACGAAGTCTCATCTAAACAATGGGCTAACTGTAAAGACTTAGTTGGAAATAAACGACCCCGATTTGTCACGTCACGGAGGGTTCCTCATTAACTTCGCAACTTCTCGAACTAAGAGGAGATGTCTGTCTGTCAAAGGAAGTTAAAGCTTCCTGCATCTGCCATTAATGGGAACTTTGGGTATGCGTATTTTTTAAGTTATCTCCCGTCCTTACCTCCAACCGAGTCATGCCAGATCATTCCCAGCACATGACCAGGACCACTATGGTACCCTCAACATTTATTTGGTTATCAAAGGATTGCTCTTAGGGTTGAGGGTGTTTCCTTAGTCATTGTGAGGCTCTCGAGATAACTATGCATGTTTTTCCTTCGCAGGAAGGAAAACTCAAGTGGAGACTACTACCTGGTGGGACAGACCACGTAGTTACCTCCTCTGGTAAGTCTCTCTTTCGAATGCTAAAATACTATCTAAGGTAGAATGAAATTTCGGAAGAGTCATTACTGTGAGAACGCCTTCTATTATGTACCCTCGTTATAATATCTTTATTAGACATCCCTGGTCACTATTCTTTTAAAAGAAATCTTTGGTCTAAAACCGCTTTACCTCCGTGGCGTCTACCTCCTATGTTTTGTTATTTCTATTGTCATTCTTCCTGAAAGAACCTCAAGCAGGTTTTCCAGCCCTGTGAGTAGTTCACCGAGAGATTGAGCGGTTTTCTTAAGGGGTGGAAGGTTCCTTTTGATGGTAGTGTAATATATATACGTCCTTGTTTCACTTCCCTTGTAAGGGGTGGAGCCATCCTTCTGTAGATGTCCCCGTCCATCGGCTGTTTCTTACCCAAATAATTACTTTATTTGAGTTTATTTCCTTTTCTTTGTGGTGCCTTGAACAGTCAAAAGGGATTCCTACGATGTGTAATGTTTTGAGTTGGTAATGAAACCTTGTCTCCTTTATGGTGGGTGATTAATTTCCTCCACTTGAACACTGTAGGGCGAAGATTCAATTTTGCTGCTGGTTATGACTATTTGTTATAATTCAGATCATGAAATTTAGATTTAACCCTTTCAATAAAGTCCACGTCCTGTGTGAAATGCCAGTACTATAGCTTCGACAAGTTTGAACAGTTTGTAAAATAAGGGTTTTACCATTGACAAATTTTTTTTGTAAGAGATAACTTATGAGATCTGGTACCGACACTAATGGTGGGACCCTGTTGATGTGAGGGTACCCATCAGGACTACTCGAACCTCCTTTCCTCATCCTGGGATATTCGTTCAAACAGAAAGCAACGAGGAAAGGAACGACATACTCCAAGCGTGAGTTAAGTATCGTTCGGCCTCAATTTGTTCTCAATATTCATTGTTCTGTTGAACGATTTCCATTCGTTTAAATTTGTATACTATACTAATGTTTTATAATGATAAAACGTGCAGGGATGCCGACCATACCAGTTTCTCGGATGACGGTTCTTATCCCTCGTTCTAAAAGGTATTCGGGTTCTCTGTACAACGCCTCTAAGATTTATCTTTCTGAGTACTAGGAATGAGAATCAACGCTCTGTCTATTTTTGTTAAAGAGGGGAGTTTTGTCCTGATTTCCGGTGTCGATCGGTTTAAGGTTACTTCTGATTATTAGGTTGATAATTTACTGTCGGAGGGGAACAAAATGCTTGCGGGAAATTGGACTGATATTATAAGACTTTTGATGGTTTAACCCCAGATTTCTTTTCTTGTGTAATGTAATTGAAAGAAAAATATTAGGGTTAGCTTATTTAAATTCCGCCTAGCAGTGTTATTGTATTTCATATTAACTAGGCTGTTTTACAACCAGAAAAGCTTCTCAAGTTCTATTCTATTACTTCTGTGTCATCGTACTCAAAGGTTTCACTATGGTCAAATAGGATTGTTATTTCCTTAAATTCCTATTTATTTCCAGAATTTCTATGGAGGATTAAACAACTATTTGTCTTCCATTTGTATGTGAATACTGTTGGGATTGAGCTCGAAAAGGAAACCTACAGGCATATAGGTAGGAAACCACTTGTAAATTTCTAGAACTTGTTTTAATTCAAAACTTGAAAAAGATCTTTCGACCGCTGTACAGACTCTAATCGTAGGGAGTTACCTAGGTACAAAGTCCTATACGATATTTATTCTTACCTTTATATTACATGTTGTCCACTTCCACTGGAATACATAAGTATATATATATATATATATATATATATATATATATATATATAATGATTGCAATTTCTTTCATACTTGATCTTTATTTGTTTTCGGATTAATAGATATATACATAAAACCTCAGTTTATACCATAACTCGATGAATAATTGCTTACAGAAGTATATAAGTACCCTATGTAAAATATTAAATGCAAACTCAAATTACATAAACATATTTGAACACTAGAATGCATATATATTGGTGATTACCCTACATATATCTCCAGATTGTAATAATCTAGTTTACAAAGGAATCATTTCCAGAATTTAACCATGCCAATTCCTTCTAGTTGTCATAACAATTAAAAGGTAACTTCTAGTATTTGTTCAGACTCTAACTCAACCGTGAAACGTCACTCAACATTAGATTCATAAGGCACTCTGCCAGTTTTTTTATACTTCTTATATTCGAACAGATTTCGCCCAGATTATTGTATCTATACAGAATCTAACGGATGTACTGCAAATGTGACTAAATCATTCAACAGAGATGGAAAATAATTCTATTCAGACTTAACATTTACATTACAGCAGATATATGATCATTCAGACAGAGAATGAAAACAATTCTATTCAGATTTAACAACTTCATTAAATCAGAGATATGATCATTCAGACAGGTAAGGAAAGGATTACATATTTGAACCAGTTCGCGAAAAGACGAAGTGAACAACCACTTTCCTCCCAACCGTAGAATAGGGTAGCCAAATCCATTGCCTTATCCACCCCCTAGCCTGACCATGAATCCATGAGGGCAAACTTGGAATTTCCTCTTCAACAATGTCTTCCTCTATCAGTAATCTTCTCCTTGCCTCACACTCAACAAGTAGTGTTCATCACAACAAGCGACTAGAAATATTATTTCCCATCATACTTGGCACCGTCCTACCTCCTCACATATGCTATTTATCCTTACCATATTTTGCCTAGGTCTCTTCCCTCTCTTGGGAATTTTCGCAGCTTTCTAAATCCCTGATTTTCAGGGGATACCAATGGCCAAATCTCTGATTTGCCACTTGTAACAATCAGCTCAGAGGTAGTTCCAGCATGTTCCCCACTCATGGAGTCACGGTCAGCGGATTCTGACATGGCTATTCCATTTGTCCTCCTGCAATCAATATAAAATATTATGTTTTTACACAAGTGTCATAGTCAAATAGTTAGTTGGGTCAATTCAGATCTTTGCCCAATAGTCATAATAATTTATTACAATTATCAAATTTGAAATTCAGAATTGCCATAAATGGCAAAAAAATTCCAAATTCAAATTTACTAGAAACAGAATAATTTTCCAACAAATTTTTAAATTTCAAAAATACTTTATTTTTATTTTTTTTGTTTTTTTTTGGGATGTCACACTACCACTAGTGTTGGATATGATTTCCAGCTAGATAGATAGTCAATGTGCGGATGGACAGACATTCTCCAGGCAGAGAATGGTTAAGGAAGGATAGATTGTTGGTGGACAAACATCCTTCCCATGGAGGATGGTCCAGGTTGAAAGATTGTTGATGGAAAAACATTCTCCATGTGGAGAATGGTCCAAGTTGATAGATTGTTGATGTACCATGGACAACTATTCTTCTAGGACGTATGTCCGGATTAGAAGAATGGTTTGTCTCCCTGAGTTCATAGTAGTGACTAGTGTGGAAAGATTGGTACATGACAAACATTTTCCCTGAGTTCACAGTAGTGGTTGGAGGGAAAATGGTCAAGGATAGTCATTCTTCTAGGAGGTATGTCTAGATTATAAGAATAGTCCTTGTAGCCCATGGCGTGACTTCCAAAATCTATTGGAACAATTATTCTTCTAGGACATATGCCTGGATTAGAAGAATGGTTCTTATATCACTTTGTGGAGTGAGTGACTTATTCAACATCATGTCCGATTACTCAGATGAAATATGGCTTTGAGAGATGATGTAGTTGATGCTATTAGATGATATTGATAGTGATGATGTTTCTCATGAGTTGATCTACGTGATCATGAGATAACCTGTGTGGCTATGATGATGCTACTAGTTGAATGGTTGTTTGTGCTCAAGACCATTTCCTTTAATACCTCCCTAGCTAGGAGGGAGTGTCGATATTATGGTATTTGTGGGAGGTACTAACCTCCATGTGTAACCTTTGACAACACTAGAATATTTCGGGAAGCAAGATAAACCCTAAAACGTTGGATAATAACCCTAGAAAACAAGTCGAGTCAAGAGAATATTTAATATTGAGTTATTAACCTCTAAAAGAAGAAGTCATCCTGGACAGGTGACAAAGAGCACTATAAATAAGAGAGCGCTAGAGCTCATTTTTCACTCTTACTCTCACAACCGCATAAGACTAGTGGTGCACACATTTAGAGAGGGAGTGCAGCTGCAGCTGCTGCAACTGGGATTTTGGATTTTGGTTGGACTTTCTCTTGGTTATGGTTTGGAATTTTTTCTTGGTCTTTCGTTATTCTTTCTTGGTGTGCTAGCCTCAGAGGAAGGTGTGCTACATTGGTTGGCTATTGGTCAGCTTCCAGAATTATTTTGTCTATCAAGGTTAAGGTGCTCGACGATGGCCTTTGTGCCTATGGTTGGGTGACAATATTGCTATATTGTCTATGGAAAAACAAGCACATCTCTTTATTTTCTAATACTTTCATGGTTTGCTTATTGTTAAAAATTCCATAATCAAGTCTTTGATCATTATATGTGATTCAAGCACAATCATCAAATCAATGATTTTGAAATCTATCCCAACTAGCATCTATCCTTGTTAGCTCTCAAAAAGAGGTTTTCTCTCTTCAATTTTTTTTGTTTTTCAGATATTGAAGGAGCATAACTACCAAGAAGACTCACTGGCATAGGTGATTCGAGCACAATCATGAAATTGATGATTTTGAAATCTATCACAACTATCATCTATCTTTTCTTTCTCTCAAAAAGAGGTTTTCTCTTTTCAATTTTTTTTTTTGTTTTTTTAGATACTGAAGAAACCATGGAAGGAGCATAATTACCAAGGGGAATCACTTGCAAATGATCCCACCTTATTAAAAGTGGGGTTGTTAAGGATTAATGTTCACATTCAATTTATCAAGCCATAACATAACCTTATATTCATGTATATGAAGGCACATACCACCACTTTAAAGCAACATATGCCATACCTCCATAGTCACCTAACTCAATATGAGGTGCATAAATTGGACATGACTGCACACCCTCTCTTGCATGCTTGAACTTATGGTAGGACTGTCACTTGAATCACCTGATGCGATTTACCAAAGAAAAGGTGAGATTATGGATTTTCGCAAGGGAGAAGGAAGCAATGCAGTTGGGAGTGAGGTCAATTCATCCGAAAACAACCTGGTAAGAACGACAATCAACCTTTTAACGATCCTTTGGATGTTATGCTTGTTGGATATAGATTCTAGGTATGTCTTATGTGTGATTCCACGCTAGTATTGGCTCTAGGATACTCTCCGTGTTTAGTTTTCTAGAGTTTCTACACTTTTAGTTAGAATTTGGCACTGACCACCCTAGTTCTATGGGTTTCAGTCACGGTAAGAAATTGTATTACTGTGTCCCGGGTTCCTTTTCTTTGGGGTATGGTCTCTTGGATTTGTTATGTTCTATCTTTCATGGCATTTTGGTGGTGTTGTGTAGTTTTTGGAATAGTGGGGTTATTGCTTCATTGATACAAGGATATATTGGGAAGAAATTGTTTCTTGGTTGGTTCCTTTGTGTGTTGCCTCTATTGATTATAGGGAAGCAGGATAAATTTGAAGAGCTCTTCGAATGCATGAATAATCCATTCAATGTAATAGGACTTTCCTCTTCTTAGTTACCTCAAAGGTCCATGAAAATGAGCATCGGTGCACCTCCTAAATCGCCTCAATCATGAGTACACTTTTCAACAAAAATAAAAAATGGTCACTCCAAAATATAAATGTAATATGCTGAAAAACATAGTTGTAAATATGAGTAAAGGATCTCAATTAGGTTCTTCTAATCATAGGATGCCAATAAATTCTACTCAAGAAGACTTCAAGGAAAAAGACATAGTTCACAAGATGATAAAGAATATGGATCGTGGAAACAAGAGTCTTTTCCTTCCAATGTTGAATGGGAAGTAGTTAACAATGACCATGTCTTTTGCTAAGTTTTGATATTCTTTAAAAAAAAATTAGAATATTAGGTGATTATTTTTAGAATATATAGCTATAACAAGTTTTAATATGTTTTAACAAGATACATTTGCAAGTTCTCCTTTTTGCATATAAGAAGCTATATATTTTACTTAGAAACTAGTTGTTTAACCAAGCTATCACTTTTATAACACATTTTTTCTCAATTTTAATTTAAAAAATATTCCATTTATGAATCATAAATTAAACTTACAACATACATGATAAAAACTTACAACATTATAAAAGGTAAAAAAAAAATAGAGATGAAATCATAAAGCATTTAAATTTCTATAAATATCTTTTATAATTTATTATAAAAGTTTATAATTTTTTAATGTAAAGATTATTCATACATTTTTTATAATTAATTTTTAAATTTACAAAGTTTTTAATATTAATAATATTTTATAAACAATTTTTATTTAAAATGAATATGTATATAAAATTAAATTAACAAAACATATTTAATAATAACGTGGATACAAATATCTTCTAAACTCTAATATAATAACATAAAACGTAACATAGAGAACCACTCCACATTTAAAAAATCACAAAACATATAAATTCCGATATAATAACAAAAAATATAATGTAATATAATATACATAACAACTTCAAATAAAAAGGTTCACAAAACCTAATACTTATTGAAATGAGGAAGAATGCTATTTACCTAAAAATAACCTTCTAAATTCACAAAATAAAACTAAACTTTTAATGTATAACACAATTAATAAACCCTAAAATAAAAATATGAAGACCAACCCATCCTCATTGAGCATATTACCATTGAAAATATTATGTAAACCAGCATAAACAGAATCACAAAACAGCAATATATTAGGGCTTCCTACTACCTGAAATAGGGTTTTAAACTTCTACAAGAAGATAGTTCAATGAGATCAGAGTAGAACGATTCGCTGGTTATGCAAATAGGGTTTAAACTTCTACAAGAAGATAGTTCAATGAGATCAGAGTAGAACGATTCGCTGGTTATGCAAATAGAAAGCCCATAGTTAGGCATTTACATTACACAAAACGGACACCAAATTCAAAATCCATAAACTACATTATCATATTGCTGGTACTAATAAACAAAATTCATAAACTGCA
>JASDQU010205870.1:33616-45490 GCA_032191745.1 Picea mariana
GAAGATGTAGCCAATGATTGGTGAACTCCGTTATCAACCTCTTGTCTCTATTTCTCTTTCTGTTTTGTTGTTCTACTCTCTTAATTTGCAGCATGGATATTAATGGCCGATCTCTTTATTCATTAATAAGCATCAAGTAAAAGTCACATTTGATATTCCACAAACAAGATAATAAGTTTATGTATTTCACATTCTTAACGATCCGATGCGAAAGGTACATTAAACTAACCCACAATTTATCAGTAATACCTTCATTTTTGGATCACCTGTGGATTTTGTTATGACATGAAGTTGTCATGGGTATTTTATCCCTTAGGTTTTTAATTTTTATCCTTTAGTCTTTAGGTTTGCTTTATTTTTCTCTTTGTGATCTGCTTAGGTTAGTCTAAACAAATAAAGACTTGGGTTTTGGCTCATTTTTTGGCCCATGAATATGATTTTAGCCTAGTTCATTTTATGGTTCATGTCTTTGACTCACCTTTTGACTTGACACCAAGCATTATCAACCCCATGATCCTAACGACTTGACAAGTCACTCCATCCACTCATGCTCTTTATCCTTTCCATGCTATCCCTATGTCCGTTAAGGGGGTCAAATCAAACTTTGAAAAGGGCTCTGCCAACTCACTAGGCATTTCTGTAGCACACCTTGTCCTATGCTCCTTTACCATAATTCACCATAATCAGTTGATGTCATGCTTTCCATTTTTTTCAACACCCTTGTCTTTAAAAAGGAATATCGAGATTTGGTCATTTATGAGCTTGCTAACTGTTTATCAATTTTATTTTATTTTACCAAGCTCGGCGCTGCTGAAATCACTAGTTCAGACAACGTGCAGATTACGCTACAGGATTGACTGTTAGAGCTGAATTAGAGGATGAGATGGATGTAAGAGTTCCATAGCTTGTTGCATATCTTCCATCATTATCTACAACCTCCAGGTATTTCGTGAGTCCTTTCAACTGCATGGGAAAGTATTAATATACACCTGCCTCATCTTTTGGTAGCACCTGGTGCTACAGACTGCATCCTCTCTCATCCATTTTCATATGTAGCTCTTCTTCCACCGACTCCATATCTATTTGCAACTGAATTTCACCTATACTAAGGTCAAGCTATTCTGCTTCAAAATCTTAAATGACC
The DNA here is from genome assembly GCA_032191745.1 of Picea mariana. Taxonomy (NCBI): domain Eukaryota; kingdom Viridiplantae; phylum Streptophyta; class Pinopsida; order Pinales; family Pinaceae; genus Picea; species Picea mariana. The sequence goes on from JASDQU010205870.1 coordinate 34,761, forward strand.
ATTCATTCATTTAGCTCTTGTGTCCATACTGCACTACAGAAAGTTGCTACCAAAACTAAGCTACATATCCCCTGTCTTAGTGTTTCATTTTCCTTGAATTTTTCAGTGCCATCTTCTGTATTCACAAGATCCATGCATTAGCCTTCTTTATTTACTATTTCATCCTTCGTTTTATCTCAAAATCTTCTGGTAGTGAGGAGAATAACAGTGCCTACCCTTTGAAGTTTTGATGACCATTGTATGGTGGCAGAAAATTGAGCAGTGCATCCCTGCATACCTTTCCTTAGAGTTTCTTTCTCTCATTTTTAAAAGAAAAGCCATCATACTAGTCTATTGTTATTTCAAAAGTGATTTGGAGGAAAATCCTTGAGAGAACAACCATTAGCCACTGTCAATTCTCATAACCTCTGTTTGCTTCCTTTACCCCTCACTACATCACATCCTTTGATCGCCTGTTTATATCCATGGAGACACCTCAAAGGAATAACTCTCACAAGGGAGGGAGTGTGGTCATGAATGAAACTTATGACATGCACCTGTTTGATGATGAGCCAATGGTCAAGGAGGTTTTCTAAAGGGTTGGTTGCCTCTCTTTTTGTCAAAAATGCAGAGGGGACACCCTAAAGTAGCAAGGCAGTTTGCATTACATTTTGATGGCATTAAGACCAAGGTGGGAAACCTTGAGTTTGAGGTATCTAAGGCCTCTATTGCAACAACCACTGAGATACCTAATACTGGTGAGAGGTGGTTCAAATCCATGATCCTCAATGATTCCATTTCCAAGGACTTCCTCAAACTAGGCTATCAGAAAGACAATTTGTCTAAGGGACTGCCTAGGAGCCACCTAGTTGAAGGCTTTGATAAAATGTTGAAGATCATCCAGAGATATTTTACATGTGAGGGAAGGTTTAACATGATATACCGGTATCATATAAGAATCTTGCTACATTTCACTTGTAAGGATGCAATGAATATCCATTTTTATTTTTTGAGGAGTATGGGAAAGATGTATGATAGAGTCCAAGAAACTTCCAAGGCTATGGACACTAGTGTCTTCCACTCTGGGTTGATCAGGATGTTGTTGATGGAAGAGTTGAAGAAAAGGAATATTCCTTGGGAACAGTTCATTGTCCTTGCCCATATGTAGCTAGATATAGCCTCTACCCCTCAATCTAGGATGCATATCCCTTTTCCATCTAGTAGTATTTCCCCAACAAGAATAGGCGGGAAGAGAAAAAGTAAACCCACTACTCAAGACAAAGAAACCCCCAACGAAATTGAAGAAGAAGAGAGGGAGGTTCATCACTCTCCACAGAGATATTTTTCACCTCCTCCTACACCTCAATTGGAAGAAGTACCTTCATCCACCAAAACCACAATCAAGAGGAGAAGGAAGTTGCATTTCCCTTCACCTGCTCCAGCATCTAAGATCAGAATCAAGAAGCCCTTTACTAGATCACCAGCCTACAAGGAATTTTTTGAAGCAGAAGTATTACCCAAGGCTTTAGTTCCAAGGAAAGAGAAATATAAGGGTAAAGGAATTGAGAATCCTATTGAGGTGATAGACAAAGCCTTTGTTCAGCAAAAAGATAAAGGTAAATCCACTGAGAAACCTATTGAGGTTATCAACATCAACACTCCACCTAGTAATCCCACTTTCAAAATATTGATCAAACATCTCAGAGAGGCTAGGAAAGAAGTTGCTCGTTTGAAGGAAGAAAGTTTGACTAAGAGAAGAAAGATGATGGATCTCATGGACACGTATAGTGAAACCCTTGATTTGGAAAGGTTTTCAGCAAGAAGAGCCTTGCCTCTCCATAGGCAACTTAAGACCCTCTACAGGCAAACAAAAGCTTTCAGTCCCAAAAGAGAATTCTCAAGGAGTAATTGCAACATTTCAAGGATGAACTGGCCTAGAGGAACTTAAATGTTATGGTACAAGATGCAACAGAAAGAGATGAACTTGTAGTTAAAAGGAGTATCCCTGCAAAGGAAAAATATGTTGCTATGACAGAGGGACGTTCTCCTGCAACAAGGAGGAGTTCTAGATTGATGAAGTAGTTGGGGGATGACATATCCATTTTTGTGGGTGGTCTCTTTTTGTAAGTGTGAAATGATCAAGGAAGTATGATTTTTTCCACCTATACAGGCATCTACAAGCTCCTAGTTCATCAGCTAAGTTTTTTGTGTTTTTGAAGGATTGGTTTCATCACACAGAAAAAACACAGAGATTCAAAGGAGCTACAAAATATCCTACAGGTTGTTCTACAATTGTGCTATCAAAGGAGCTACAAAACATCCTACCCAAACTCAACAATGGCGCTACGAAATCTATAGAACTATTTTATGGAGTGGCGCTACAGAAATTGCACAGTCATTACACTAGAGTGGTGCTACTAAAATTGCAGATCTATTTCAGGAGCGGCGCTATCGAAACTGTAGAGCTACACTGGATTGGTGCTACTGAAACTGCAGATCTATTTCAGGAGAAGCGTTATGGAATCTGCAGAGCTGTTACACATGAAGTGCTATGGAATCCATAGGTTTCAAAGGGAGCTACAGAATTGGCTTCCAAATGCACTACAGAATGGTGCTATGAACTAGCCCTTGCAGTCAAAGGTTCAAATTCATGATTCCTTGATTTTTGATGATGTGGAGAGAAGAAAGGATCACATGTGGCAGCTTGGAAGAAACATATGACCATTGGAGGAAACTTGGCACTAAAAAATAATGCGCCTAGGCTAGAATACATGCCATTTCATTCTTGTTGGAGTGGTTTCCAACATGGCTCCTAAATTGTAGAAGTTTGTTAAGATCTATTAGCACATGTGTTAGAATTGTAGTTGTTTTGGAGAATCCTAGGATAGGAAGGCCTACTCACACCTCTAGTTGTTGCCTTTCCTCTTTTGATTATAAATACATCTTCTAAATGATTAGAGAGGTTCGAATGTTTGAGAAGGGTTCCCTGATTGTAACATTTTTTACTAAGTAAGTTGTTCTCTGGTTATGTATTGGACTTGAGACATTTTGATTAATAAAAGTCAGTTTCCTTTTATATCATCTTGTTGCCTCTTATCCTTGAATAATCATGATTGGAAGATCCATATGAGATTTTGTGGTTGTGTTATGATGAATGTTTGATTATAATACTACTATGAATGTTTTTCAGTGTTCTTAAAATTTAAGTTCAAGAAGTTATTGTGACTGAGTTTTCTTCTCTTGGTTGCTTGAAGACCTGATGTTAATAGAATACATTTCCATTTTCCTCACTAAGTCTTCCTCCTATTCACTTTTACCCCAAATCATTGACTAAATTTAATCAAGACCTCATTTTGCATGCTAGCCCAGATTTCTGAGTTAAAACATTCTTATTTTGAGTTTTGTCCATTTGACCTTTAAACACTCAATAACATTTACAAATATTTTGATGGGTAGTGGGCCTATCCTCTTGTAATATGAGGGTGATTCTCAGTGATAAAATTCTTGGCGTCATTTCCAGGGAACGAATTGAATACATTTCCCTAGGATTGAACGACAAAGCAATATTGATTTTGAAGGTGCATTAGAAATCAATACATTGAAGATTGCAGCTTGCACCTGGAAACTCCACTGTTTCAGTTGTGGCTCCCAAAGTCAGACACACGAGGTCTACTCCACATCTACCTATGAAAACACCTGAAGCTGACCCATAGAAGATTATCAATAAAGGAAAAGCTTCTCAAGAAGGATTTTTAGTTGTTGTACTAGGTACTTCTGGTCATTCCCATGATTCTACTTTTAAAACTCCAGTAGCCATATCTAACCCTCCTTTTTTACCTTCTACTGAAGTTTATAGAAGTTTGGATTTTTAAAATTACCCTGTTGAATACTCATCTTTTAGCCCCCAAGTCAAAGAATAAATTTTTGAAACCCTTGTTTCTCCTAATGTTGTAAACTGGTTCAGACTTGAGAGTCTTGAGTATTTTCCTACTTTAGGCTTTCCTACTCCTCCTATCAAAGTTATTATGACTAAAAAAGAGGAAACCTCATTTCCCTTGGACCTTATACCATATTCACCCAAGACTCAAACTCTTCCTTTGGAAACTGAAACCTCTCCATTCAATTTTCCTCTTTCCCCAAAAATCCAGACTATATTTGTAGCTGTCAAAAATCCATCTCCCCTTTGTTCCCCTACAATTMACAACCCAATGGAAAGTGTTAATCTTCCTAGAAATATGATGGATGCCATAGTGGATGCTAGGTATGCCCCTCTTATTTTACCTCATACTATGAATTCTCTCCTAGTTGGAGACTACCTTAAGTACATGCCCAAGTTTACTGGGGAGGAAGACACAACTACAGAAGAACACCTTGCATATTTTTATATTTATGCATATAATCTTAACATTGAAAGTGAAGATGTATGGATGAGAGTATTTGTACAGAGCCTTGATGGTGAGGCTAGAAAATGGTTTAGGGGTTTGACTCCTAGATCTGTTTTTGGGATTGAAGCTTTAGATGATGCCTTCTTGAGGCATTGGGGGGATAAAAAATATTTCCTTTATCATATTACAAAATTTGGATCACTTAAGAGGAAAGAAGGGGAATCTATTTATGACTTCTCAAAGAGATTCAATAAAATGTACAACAAGATTCCCACTAAAATAAATTCTACAGAAACCTCTGCCAATATTACCCATGTCAGTGCTTTTCACCTTAAGTTCGACCTCTTGTTGAGAGAAAGAATATCTACCTCTTTATCTTTTATGAAAGATGCATCCTTAGAAGTAGAATCCAATATATTGGCGGCTGACAAAATTAGGGGAAAATCTGATAGAGATAGAAGGAAAGGTAGGGCTGAAGATTCAACCTCTGAATCCCCTATTGTCCACCCCCAGGTTGATGAACTTATAAAATTGGTAAAATCACTTTCTACTGAAATGAAGAAGTTGAAACTTGATGGAAAACAAAACTATAGAAACTCACATAATTCTGACAATTGAGGTAATTTCAAAAGACCAAATAATTCCCCTCGGGTCCTCCAAAGAGATCCAAGAAATAGGGATAGGGATGATCAAAAAGTTCAAACCCCTCTCCAAAACAACCTTGTTGTTGATGAAGAAGGAGAAGATGAAGAAACTGATCTTGAAATCCATTGTCTTGGTGACACCTCTTCATCTCCTCATTTGACCCAATCTGCATATGAAGAGTCTCTCATGGATAGTCAATTAAATGAATTTATTAAAGGAGAAAAAACAAATGACAATCCTAATAGATACAACCTAAGGTCCAAAAAAGAAAGAGGGAAAGACTGACACTTCTGATCAACCCACTAAAACAAAAAAATTTGATAAGGCTGTGACAGCTAGCAACAAAGGAAAAGATGTGCAAAACCCTCAAACATTGGTTAAGATCCCTACCCCATAAGTTAAAGAGATTCTGAAATCCCCAGCCTCCTTTAGCTTTGAAAATGAAATCCTAAAGATCAAAATCCATGTACCTTTTTTGGAGCTGATTAAGAATGAGGAATTTAAAAGATACCTTTCTAAAATGCTGCAACCTAAGCCTTCTTCTAATTCCACAGATTTAGTTAAACTTCAAGATGAAAAACCATCAGTTATCTTGGGACCTTTGGTAGAGGATAGAGATGATTCTTCCCCTCCTTTCTATACATCATTGAACATTCATGATAAAGTGTTGCATAATTGCTTGATGGAATCAGGGGCATCTCACAATATCATGCCTAAAACAGTCATGGATGAGCTTGGGTTGGAAATTACAAAATTACCATGACTTATACTCTTTTGACTCTAGGAAAGTGAAGTTTCTTGGGGTTATCAAAGATCTGGTTGTTACCTTGTTTCAATTTCCATTGAAAAGTGTGGTCATGGATATTGTGGTGGCTGATGCCCCCCCTAAGTTTGGGATTCTCTTGTCAAGATATTGGATAAAAATACTAGGGGGAACCTTCCAGATGGACCTTTCATATGCCACCATTCCTGTCTTTGGGGGAGAACATAGAAGGATTTACATTGAGGCTCAATTAGCCTACATCATCAGTGATGAAGAAAATCCCACCAACCATCCTATTTTTGCACTTGATACTGATTTAGGATCCAATATATTGTAGCTCACTGATTCTCCTCAACCTCCTATTGAAATCAGAAAATGGTCCATTACCTCTTGTGAAGAGTCTCTTCCTAATACCTCTGTTTGGAAGATGTTTTTTGATGGGTTTTCTTCTAAAGAAGGTGCTGGTGCTAGGGTAGTCTTTATTTCCCCTACTCAAGAGATCATTTCTTTATCCTACAAGCTTGAATTTGAAACTACAAACAATGTGGATGAATATGAGGCTCTTCTTTTGGGTTTGAGGGCTGCCAAAGACATGAGGATTGAAGAGATAGCAGTGTTTGGAGATGTTGAATTAATTGTTCATCAAATAAAAAATATGTATCAAGATAAACACCCAAGGTTAAGGACTTACAGAAATGAAGTTTGGGATCTTGTTGATAGTTTCTTCTTAGCTTTTAATATCTCATTTGTTCCAAGAGAGGAGAACACTATGTAAGATTCCTTGGATTTTTCGGCAAGTAATTTCAGAGTTCCTTTTCCCTCTAAACTCAAATATGATGTGGAAGTGAAGTATAGACCCTCTATACCTGACAATGTCAAACATTGGAAGGTTTTTGAGGATGATCTTGAGATAAAAAGATTTCTTGAGACTGTATATGAGTTTTATGCCTTACATATTGATCAAGATCATGATACTGAAAAAAGCCCTCATGTTGATATTTTTTTGAATAAAATTGCGGACCATTATATTGTTCAGTTGCCCAGTAATGATATTCCAAAGGGACTAGTTCATTTGGAGAGATTGTTTGATAGAAATGATGTTGCTATAAAGGTTAAAGGTTCAACTAAAAATGTTGATGTGACTGAATGCAATTTAGGTACAAAGGAGGATCCAAAGTATGTTAAGTTGTTTAGCAGATTGTCAAAAGAACAAAGGGATAAATATGTTAAGCTCTTAAAAGAGTTTTTTGATGTGTTTTCTTGGAAATATGAAGATTTGAGAACATATGACACAAGCATCATTGAACATAAGATCCCTTTGAAAGAGGAGACCAAGCCATTTAGGAAGAAACTCAGATAATTAAATCCTATGTTGCTGCCTATTATGAAAAATGAATTAAAAACGATTTTGGATGCCAAGATCATCATTCCTTTGAGATACTCTAAATGGGTGTCTAACTTGGTCCCAGTGAGGAAGAATAATGGGGAAATCAGACTATGTGTCGAATTCAGAAATTTGAATAAAAGCTCCAAGAAAGATAATTACCCCTTACCAAAGATGGAGCACATTTTGCAGAGGGTGACAGGTTCATCTAGGATGTCTATGATTGATGGATTTTTTGGCTACAGTTAGATCCCTTTCTTACATGAAGATAGAGAGAATACAACCTTCACTACTCCTTGGGGCACATTCATGTATGCCAAAATTCCCTTCGGATCAATGAATGCAGGAGCAACCTTTCAGCGAGCAATGGATATTTCCTTTATTGGGGAGAAGGACAAGTTTGTAGTCATATACTTAGATGAAATTACAGTGTTCTCACAATCTGATAAAGAAAATTATCATCATTTAATTTTTTTTTTCTTGAAGTGCAGAAAATTCGGTCTCTCTCTCAGTCCTAAAAAGTCTTTGGTTGCTATGAAGGAGGGGAAATTGTTGGGGCACATTGTATCAACAAAAGGGGTAAGAATTGATTCAAGCAGAGTAGAATCCATCCAGACCTTGTCTCTCCCTAGATCCAAGAAAGAAGTTCAATCTTTCTTGGGGAACACCTGCAAGGCAGATGCAGTCTCACCCAAAGTAGCTATGGGGGGGTTGCAGGACATATATGTCTACAACCAAGGGGAATATCAAGTGGATCCAACACAAGAACAACACAACATTAATATATCCAGTACCTACTTAGATCTACTTCGCACAACTATCTTTCAGATCTATCACAGTAAAAAGATAATAGTATATCAAATGACAAAGAACAGAGAATCAATCACACATGACACAAGATATACGTGGTTCACCCTCTCTCTAAGGCTACGTCCACAGAACCGTGCTTTATAATATATTAAGATGAAAGCATACAGTTCTAATACGTGCTCTTAGCTAGAAAATCTTCTCTTCTTCTCTCTCTTTCTCCCCTCCCTACGCACCCAGTTGGAGGGTTGATCTTCACACCCAACTGAAGATATTACAACACAGATTGCTCTCACGATACAATACTTCTCTCTGAATAGCAATCTCTCCTCATAACATTCCTGAACTCTCTATCAACAACAATAATGACAACAAAAACCCAACCCAGGTCCTCTTGACCTTTATTTATACATTACAATAGCTCACCGACTTTCTTAGGCCGAGACCGAAGTGTCAAAACCCTAGATACCAAAACCCTAGGTGTCTAAAACCCTAGGTCAACTTGACCTACGTTTTCAGGGCTTCGCTCACTTTCCTTCCTTCTCACGCGGTGCTCCAAAGCATCCAACGATGGCTTTTTTTTCTCACTGATTTTTCCACGATCCATCTTCCTTGCTGATCTGTCATCCTCGATCTCCTCGTCCAATGGCTTTCTTTCTCGAACTTCGCTCCATCTTTTCTTCTCTTTTGCTCACTTCGACCCAGTAACAGTCACTGTGTCTTCCGCGCAGTTCACATTTCTTCCTTTCTGACTTGATCTTCACTTACTTTCATACCCAAGGGCCAATAGGCCCCCAAAACTCACCTATGACTTGTCCCTAGGCACTTCAGATCTGATCCTTCTGCTTTACTTCATCTTCAGACTACGTAGGGAAGCCTTTGCTTTCTACTCTATGCCTCCTTTTCTTCCTTATGCAAACTGTCTTTTCTGTGTCTGGTACCCAGTTTCAACTGCACCTGGTACTTAGAACTGTTTTCTCATGCTTTTATTGAGAGCTGCAGGGTAGCTGGTTGTCATAATACAATTTCAACTGGCTCCCATTCACAAAAACTTCCTTCCATTCTCCATTCAAATTATTCAACTGCGTAACTCCTCCTTCTGTAACATAGGAAACCTCATATGGCCCAAGCCAATGTGTTTGGAACTTCCTTGGATGTTTCATGAACTTACTGTCATATACCAGTACCAAATCACCTTGCTTAAATGCTTTCTTCTTGATATGCCTGTCATGGTAGGCCTTCTCTCTTTCTTTATGGACCTGCTGATGGAATCCTGTAATGAATCTGTCTTCTTCAAGTTCAACCAATTGTGCAAGCCTCTCTTGAACAACGCCAGCATCATCCATTTCTGTAAAGGCAACAATTCTTAGGCTTGGTACTAAATATTCCATTGGGACAACGACTTCAAGGCCATAAACCAACTTAAAAGGGTCTACATTGTTAGCTTCTTGCAAGTGGTTCTATAGGCCCATAGTACTGCTGGTACTCTTAAATCCCAGTCATCCCTGTTCACATTGCAATTCTTCGTCAGCATTGTCTCCAAGATTTTGTTGAATGCTTCAACTGTCCCATTTTCTTGTGGATGGTAAGGTGTGATTTTCTGATGATGAAATTCAAACTCCTCAGTCAAGGCTTCAATGGTCTTATTGATGAAATGTGTGCCTTGATCACTCATAAGGATATTTAGACATCCAAATCTGGTTATGATGTCATCAAATATGAAGCGCACAACTNCTATCGTAGTGATTATGTACCTTTCTCCTGTGTGATTTCCTGGTGGGTTTATAGGTCCCACGAAGTCAATGGCCCATTTCTAAAATGCTTGTAGGGTCAGTTGTGGTGCTAATGGAATTTCATCTCTTCTGGACGGTTTCCTAACTCTTTGGCATACATCGCAGGCTTTGTAATAGTCCTTGGCATCTCTGTGCAAGGTAGGCCACCAAAGGCCAGCTCTAAGAACCTTCCGCGTAGTTTCTTTTCCTACGTAGTGTCCTTTTGCGATGCCTTCATGAGCTTCGACGAGGATCATTGGTCACTATGCTTCCATAACGCATCTCCTCAGTATCTCATCAAGTCCCATCTTGTATAGCTGTCCAACTATAAGTGAAAAGTTGGCAACACACACTACTAGTTGTTTCTTCTGGATGATTGTATACTCACTAGGTGCCATTCCTGTTGACAGGAACTGGACTATTTCTATGAAGTGATCATCGATCTTTCTAATGGCTAGCAATTGTGCATCCGACAGTGTATCCTCCAAGATAGTAAGCTCTTCTCCATGTTCCAACCTTGACAAGTGGTTAGACCTGTGTTCATTCTCCCTGGCTTAACTACGATCTCAAAATCATATTCCTGAAATAGTAGAAGCCATCTGCATATTCTCCCCCCGAACACTGGCTTGTTGACTAGGTATTTCAACGCAGAGTGATCGGTAAAAATTTTAAAATGTCCTCCCAACAAGTAGTGGCGGAACTTCTACAGCGCATACACCATGGCTAACCCTTCTCTTTCAGTGGTGGTATAATTGATCTCGGATGTTGATAGCTTCCTGCTAGCAAAGGCTAATGAGTGGTCAATGTCTCTTGTTCCTGGTTGTGCTAAAATAACTCCTAATGCAATATAATATGCATCGACATGCACGCTAAAATCCTTACGCCAATATGGGAAAACCAAAATAGGCGCTGTAACCATTTTCTATTTCAGTGTGTCGAAGCTCTGCTGGCATTCTTCTGTCTAGTGAAATTGACAGTCTTTCTTCAAAATATTC
>JASDQU010205871.1:2169-12719 GCA_032191745.1 Picea mariana
CAAAGCTCACGAGGTGTGAACAAAGGGTTTGCAAATATGCGAAACCCGATTTCCCGAGATAGTTTCTGGGAGATCAACAGAGTGTCCTGTGGGTGACAGAGGATCCCGATATGGGATTAGAAGGGCATCAAAGATCTTTGGGCCAAGGTTAGTGAAGGTCCTGGTGGAGCGACCGTGCCGTCGCGGGAAAGGGTTGCATCAGAGTGGTATCAGAGCAGGAGTAGGCTCTCTTTGTTTGGGTAGCAGAGAGAAGAAGAGGTATAATGCCGCCGCGAAGAGAAAGGTAGTCTCCTGATCGTGAAGACAGGGACACGCGATGAAGGGGTAGGCCAGCAGGCAACCCAGAAATGGAACATCAGATACGAGATCTCAGGGTGAGACTCGAGGAGATGGAGACTACCCAGAGACGTGGAGCTGGTACAGTAGAGTTCAGCGATTCTGAAGTGGAGGAAGAAGCTAGACATGACCAAGAAGAGGTCACAGTAGAATATGCCTCGATAGAGAGGTTGATCAGAGTCATTTTGAGGATGAGCTCGAAGATGAAAATGGACATTCCCGTCTATGAGGGAAGTCTAGATGCAGAGGAGTTGCTGGACTGGATCCGAGCACTCGACACCTACTTCAATTACGAAGAGATCGAAGAGGACAAGAAGGTGAGACATGCTATCACCAAGCTGAAGGGTCATGCAGCCTTATGGTGGGATGAGCTGCAGGAAGATAGACGCAGCAAGGGCAAACAGAAGATCAAAAGATGGGATTAGATGATCGCTAAGATGAAGGTGAATTTCATTCCGAGGGATTACCAGATCACTCTGTTTAGGCATATGCAGAACCTGAGACAGAAGTTGATGTCGGTGAAGGAGTACACCGAGGAGTTCTATAGGATCAACATTCAAACTGGTCATCGGGAGAGTGATGACGAAAAGGTGGCAAGGTATCTGAATGGTCTCAGGTATGACATTCAGGATGAATTGAGCATGGTGACCATCCGCACTGTTGAGGATGCGTACCAAATGGCTCTGAAGGCCGAAGAAAAGCTGAGCCGCAAGCAAGGACAGTGAGGGCGAGGCAGAAGCCAGCCTAGAGGAAAAGCTGTTGTTCAAGAAAGAACACAACAGCCCAAGGAGGATTGGAAGAGACCTCAGGAAAAAGCTGAAAGAGGTGGAACCTCACAGCAGAAGCTGCAAAATTTTGAGCCAAGGAGACAGCAAGATGATCAGCAAGGAGATTACGCTGATGCAAATACATTTCCTCGTACCCGAGGTCGAGGCAGAGGTTGAGGAGGAGTTATCACATGTTTTACATGTGGTAAAGATGGCCATAAAGCTGTGGACTGTCCAGAGAGGAAGATGGACGGAGGAAAATCTCACGTCGTTGAGGCGCAGAGGCGAGACGTTGAGAGCGAAGATGTTGACAGTGGAAGATCGCTGGGGACGCATAAAATCCTTTTGAAGCCTGAAAAGGAGATGGAAAGTGCAGTACAGAGGAGCAGACTATTCAGAACGGCTTGTACAGCCAAGGACAGAAAGTGCCAGGTCATAGTTGACAGCGGGAGCACTGATAATCTCATTTCAACCAAGATGGTAGAGAAATTGGAGCTGATGACAACTAAGCACCCGAGTCCATACAAGGTCTCGTGGCTACAGAAAGGACACCGGGTAAGTCTCACTAAACAATGCTTAGTTAAGTTTAAAATTCGGAATTATCATGATGAGATCCTGTGCGATGTTATTCCCATGGATGTGTGCCATATACTGCTGGGTAGACCATGGCAGTATGATAGAAATGTTGTTCATGATGGAAGGATGAACACATACACCCTGGAGAAGGATGGAAGAAGTCATAAACTGTTGCCGATAAGAGATAAGGAGGTAAAGCCTGAAGTGAGCAGCACTATACTTCTCATGAGTGGAAAAGAACTTCTCACAGAGCTAGAGAAGGATGAGGATCCACAATTCTTTGTTGTTAGGAAGCCGAGAATTGTCCTGACAAGCACAAGAGTGGATGACTTGCCAGAAGAGATTCACCAAATACTGGGGGAGTTTGTTGATATCATCGTGGATGAACTGCCACGTTCATTGCCACCAATGAGGAGTGTGAGTCATCATATTGACCTCATACCCGGAGCAAGTTTGCCGAATAACGCAGCATACAGGTTGACACCTCAGGAGAACAAGGAGGTCAAAAGACAAGTGTAGGACTTGTTGGACAAAGGACTGGTGAGGGAGAGTCTGAGTCCATGTGTTTTTCCAACAGTACTGAGCCCGAAAAGGGATGGAGGCTGGAGGATGTGCACAGACTCCAGGGCGATTAATAAGATCACCATCAGGTACAGATTTCCACTACCGAGAATGGATGACTTGATGGATTGCCTAAGCGGGGCAAATTACTTTTCCAAAATTGATCTCAAGAGCGGATATCATCAGATCCGGATGAGAGAAGGAGACGAATGGAAAACAACATTCAAGACAAACGAGGGTTTGTACGAATGGCTGGTCATGCCGTTTGGGTTGACAAATGCGCCGAGCACTTTCATGCGACTGATGAATGAAGTCCTGAGGGAATTCATCGGAAAATTTGTAGTTGTATACATGGATGATATTTTAATCTTTAGCAAGACCAAGGCCAAGAATTTGAGACACTTGGCAATTGTGATGAGAAGGCTACAGTAGGAGAAGTTGCTGATTAACTTGAAGAAATGTTCCTTCATGTAGACAAAACTCATATATCTGGGTTTTGTAATATCGGCGAATGAATTAAAGATGGATCCTGAGAAGGTTGAAGTGATCAGGAATTGGCCATCACTGAGAAATGGTTTTGAGGTAAGGAGCTTCCATGGATTGGCAAGATTCTACAGAAAATTCATTCGGAACTTCGGTGGAATCAGTGCAGCCATGATGGATACTGTGAAGAAGCGGCATAAGGTTTTTCAGTGGACAACCGAGGCTGAGAGAAGATTCAATCTGTTGAAATGAAAGATCACAGACCAGCCGGTGCTACTGCTGCCTGATTTTTAGAAGACCTTCCAGGTGAAGTGTGACGCTAGTGGGTATGCTGTTGGAGGGGTCTTGAGTCAGGACGACAGACCTGTAGCATACTACAGCGAGAAGATGGATGATGCGAAATTGAAGTACTCCACGTACGATAAGGAATTCTATGCCATTGTCCAGGCATTGAAGAAGTGGAGGCACTATCTCATACCCAAGGAATTTGTTCTGTACAGTGATAATCATGCATTACAGTTTGTGAGTCAGCAGGAGAAGCTGAATCAGAAGCATGCAAAGTGGGTGGAATACATGCAAAATTTCACATTCATGATCAAGCACATTTCAGGGACTACTAATAAGGTGGCAGACGCCTTGAGCCGAAAATGTTTAATGTTGCAGGAGTTTAGGATCAAAACGCTGGGTTTTGAGAACCTGAAAGACATGTATACAGGTGATGTTGATTTTGGTGAAGCAACGACTGCAGATATTTAACCAAGAATATAAGCGCAGAGCCGATCAGAAGAAGAGGCAACTTTAGTTCGAAGTTGGAGACATGGTTCTGGTGCACTTGAGAAAAGAAATGTTCCCAAGTGGAACATACAACAAGCTCAAGATGAAGAAAATTGGGCCGTGTAGAGTCCTGAAGAAGTTCAGAGAGAACGCATATGAGCTTGAGTTGCCAGAGGGCATCAGGATATCTTCGATTTTCAACATTTTAGATTTATACCCATACAGGGATGCAAGAGAAAACACTGGAACGGAAGAACCAATGATCCAGTGGAAGAAGCAGTTACCAGTTGCACAGAAGCCTGAGATGGAGTGCATACTGGATAAGCGAGTAGTTAAGAAGACCAGGAGGAAGAAATATTTTGAATACTTGGTGAAATGGAAGAACCACCCAGTGGAGGACGCCAGCTGGGAGACAGAAGCAGAAATACAAAAGCATGGGCAGACTGTGCAGGAGCTCATGGACAGGATCCCATGAAATCTTTTGAGCCGAGGAGTATGATGCAGGAGCATCCCCATCTTGATCAAGCGAGCCCGCGCGTGGAGAAAGGGAATACAGCTGGACAGCGCCAGCACATACATTTTTTAATTACTTTGAAAAGATTGTTGCGCCATCGTTTGAATGGAAGCATTCATATGAAGCGCCTTTGTAATGTATTATAGATAGGAAGGCATTTAATGGTTTTAATGTTGTTAGATAGGAATTAACTGTAGATTAGACATTTCTACTTTTCGAGAGGGAAAACGGAGTATAGACACCCTCCCTTTGCACATTGTATTCATTCTGAATCATTCTCATTCATACAGGAGTAAGAGAGAGAAGAACAGAGAACTGTGAAGAACCTCCATGTACAGACATTGAATTAATAGAGGAAAGACTTTGATTCAACTCCATGGATGTGTTTGATCTCTGTGTGTTGTTGATATTGTGTTGTTGCATACTTGCTTCTCTTTATGCTTATCTTTTATATGCTGCATATGTGATTGCATTTCAGGTTCGTAACCTGAGAGAATGAGCGTATGAGTTTCAATTGTTTCTCTGTTCGATCCAGGAGATTCTTGCATAGAGTGCAGTTGAATTCCTCTGCATAGAGTGCGTTGAGGAGGCCGAGCAGTTAAACACTTGTTCTTGTTTGCCCAGAGTTGCGTTTTGTTATTCGAACCGTGCAGGTGAGGGCAGGTCGGATTGGAATCTCAGTAGCAAGTCTGAGAAGGGAAAATCTGGGTTTGTTGTAGCTGCGAGTACACCGAACCTGGAAGACTTCATCACTGTTGAGAGTTGTTGAAGATCAGACACCGAAAGAGGGTTCGAAGAATCCCTGAAGAAGACAAGAGAATCAAGCTCAGGAGGGTTAGCACATTTTCCTCGCTCACACAGGACGAGGTGGTGGAGCGGAGAACTCTTCAAGAGGAGGAGAATCGACGACTTGAAAGATCCGTGGAGAGTCACGAAGTCCCGTGGATCGTCATATCTAGGAGAAGTAGTGAGGGATTTAACCCTCGAGCACAGGTAGAACCGTTATTCATCGCATATCGGTAAATCGGGGTTGGGGAGTGCAAGAAATACATGCACGTCGAAAATGCGAATCGCGATCCCCCGATTTAATCGGAGCTGTCTATCGTTGGAGGGACAGGTGGCACAAGATCCCCAAGATTCGGGACTCGGCACTTCGGCGGTTTCGGAGTTGAAAGGACCGTGGAACAAGAGCGAGCCCCAAGTCGCGAAGGGTCCCACAGGGAGAGCGTGGAGGACAGCACGTGGCATCACACATCAGCATTCAGGGTTTTGAAAGGTAGGCAGTCGTGACCTTTCATACGCCGATTTCCTGATAGGGAAAATCCCCGATAGTGTAGAGTCGTTGACCATTGACCTCGGGGATCGGGGATCGGAGTTTCAAAGTTCACGAGGTGTGAACAAAGGGTTTGCAAATCTGCGAAACCCAGTTTCCCGAGATAGTTGCCGGGAGATCAACAGAGTGTCCTGTGGGTGACAGAGGATCCCGATACGGGATTGGAAGGGCATCAAAGCTCTTCGGTCCAAGGTTAGTGAAGGTCCTGGTGGAGAGACCGTGTCGTCGAGGGCAAGGGTTGCGTCACTTATCTATTGGAATCAATTAATAATAAAACTTACTTAATGGACTTAAATACGATTTTTAGTGTGTAAATGATGATATTATTATAAGGATTCCTTCAACAATTAGAGTTTGTCTTCCGAGATGGGTTTCCAAGAAAATTGAAGCTACTAGAGTTGATGTAGGAGACACCAATGACTCAACAAAAAGATAAGTAAAAAAAATACATGTTAATTTTTTTCTAAAGTCATGTGTACTAGGTTCATATGATCCACATACCTATGTAGATCCACATGGTTGACTAAAATGGTAGAATTCTATGAATGATGAGTATTAGTCCTTAATGGAGATTGACACATGGGATTTACTCACTCTATCATAAGGAAATAATGTGATGAAATTTGTATGGGTCTACAAGAACAAATTTTCATCTAAAGGTGTTTTTGAAAGCATAAGACTCATTTGGTAGCTAAGGCATTTTTTCAACAAGAAGGCACCAACTACAATAAGAGCTTCACATTAGTTGTGAAGATGAAATCAAATCAAATAATTATTTCAATTGATGCTTACTTTGGATGGGAGGTACATCAAATGGATGTCAAAAGTGTCTTCTTACATATTGATCTCACTGAATAAATTTATATGGAGTCATGCCCAGATTTTAAGAAACATGGAAATATTTTGTGACAACTTAAGAAATCTTGTTTGGTTTGAAATAGGCCCCTAAGGCATGGTATGAGAAGATTGAACACTTCTTCCACAATCTCAATTTCAAATACTATGTAGTGATCCTTAACGTTTAGACTTGAAATATAAACAAAGTATTTAGAGAATATAAATGTAGAATAGAAGATACAAAGGATAAAAAGATTAAATATGTGAAATACACCCTTTTATTAATGATGATTAGAGAAAGAAAACAATATTCTCTTTCCTCTTAAGGTAGGGTGACCTCTTATTGAGAAAATATACATATACAAAAATCTTGAAAAAAACATTCCATAGCATCGTAGCTCTTTAAATAAGAAAAAATATATCTACTTGTGGTCGCGTCATTAATGAGTACCAACTACCTAGTCAACCTTATTTGATAAAGAGGACCCTTTTTTCATTAATTAAATATCCACTAAATATCTAATGGTCCTTATTCAAATAAAATGGCTACATACATTAATTAAGTAAATCCTAAGTACCCTAAATTAGGGAGGTTAAGTAGGACCCTAACATTCCCCCCCCCTTCAAAAGTAGCAATGTACCTAAGGTTGGAGGTGGGGAAAATATTTTAGAATCATTGATTGTTCCCAAGTGGCATCTTCTTCCTACATATTTTTCCATTGGATCAATACTTATCATATTTGTACTGGTGCAATTGATTCTCTATTGTAGACAATAATGCTTTAGGATAGAGAAAAATAGACCTTTCTTCATCGAGTTCTTGCATGTTAGTTTTCACTTTACAATTCAATTCCACTATATTATTCAAACAAGACAAATGAAAAATTGGATGAATCTTTGAGTGGAATAGAAGAGATAATTTTTAGGAATCTTGTCCAATGCTCTGGATGATCTTATAAGGTCCATATAAATTTGGTGCTAGTTTCTCATAGATTGATTTTTTTTTTAAGGGAGGTTTATTTATAGGGTTGAAGGAAACGAAACACCTGATACCATTTTGAAAAATAAATATTTGAGCTATGATGGTTATCTCATTACTTCATTCTATTTTGATCCATAAGTGTGGAGAATGTCTGCTATAGTGTGAAGTGTGTTTCTTAGTATATGAACCTTAGAGGTGCTTGGTAAATAGGAAACCACTTGTTGGAAATGTGAATTAGGATAAGCGTGAATGTGCGTATTATTCATCAGTGTGATACAAGTATAAGTACGTTGATATGACCCTTGGATTAATATTCCAAGAGGTATTTAAGACTCTCGATGATCATTGCAATCACTTGACGTTTCACATCCCATAAAAATTTTAACCCTAACATATTAATTTTCCAACGTTCCCTCCCCTACTCTTAACCCAAAGTGGTGTAAGTGGGTCCAAGGTGGGATTTGAAATCTCAAGGTAGAAATATGAAGTATGGAAGTGTGCAGTTGTCAATGGGTAAATGTGTTCTCTGGATGTGGTGGTTTTGGGATGACCACAGAATGAATCTATAGAAAAATATGATGTATTCTACTAAATGGTGGTGGTGGTTTAAGGAATACCAAAAAACAATCTATTGGTTTAAGGATGACCACAAACTCTGGAACTTGGTTGTATTCCCATTCATTCCTAAATCATTTCCTAATTTATCTAGAAGTTGAAGCTATTATCTTCTGCTAATTGGAATTTCTCTCAAATGTTGGTTTAAATATGACCATAAGATGTTTTGTAGTAGAAGTTGAAAGTATTATACCAAGTGGAGGTTTAAGGAAAACCACAAACAATTGTCTAGCAAAAATTATGATTCTTCTGTTAAGTGGTGGCTTAAGGAAAACCACAAACCAGTCATGTTCACATGTCATGCTTGTGTGTTACTTCTTGATTGATAAGACTTCAAAATATGAAGCTTTACTGTCAATTAATGATTTTTTTCCCCCCTGTTAGGGAAAAGGTGAGAAGATGAAAATATGTCCACTACAAGATGTGTCAATATGCGCGTGAAAATTATTTGATATGAATGAGATATATTATTAAATATTGATGACCATCAACAAGAATTCATCCAACCATAATGGTTCATTACTCTTTCATATTTCTTGTTGTTATAACATCTATTAGAAGGATGATTATGCTTTCCACAATGCTCACAAGGATGAATATTGAAGCATTGATATTCCACATGGCCAACTTGCTGAAAATGTTGGCATATCAGAATCTTCTCTTGAAATGGAGAAGGTGAATATAAACTTTATTAAAGAAACCTAGCACTCGAGAACTGGATTGATTTGGTATAATCTAGAATATGAAAGGTGACTTCATTTTCATATTTGATACCTATTTTATGCTTTTTGTGCTTGCTTTCTTCCCAAGGTCTAATGATTGACCTAGAAGAGGAAGTTAATATTCATTTGTATTCATATCTGAAGCTATCTCGTTGATTTGTTCCTAAGCCGACTTTTTTTCTAAATAGGCATCATCATCTTCATCATCTTTGAAAATAGGGTTCTGAAGAAGTACTAGTTCAGCATATTGTCAAATATTCTTTCACTCAAGTGCATCATGAAGAAATCAAGTCTGATTTCGCAACAATGTTTCTTTGGATTTTGAAACTTACAAGAAAGTTACAATAGATTTTGAAAGTGGTTTTGTCAATGGTTATTGTATTATCCAGAGTGGATACAATTAGAGTGTTCAATAACTCTAACAGTGCCTCAACTTGATCCATTTTAAGATATAACTAGATGTTATAGGTTTCTTGAAACTCCACACAAAATTTACAATGAAAAATTAATTATGCAGACACAACAAATGAAAGGTGTCATATTCTACCAAAAATGCATCCGTTTACAATCTAATTTAAGTCAATCTTAGTTTCAAAAAGCACAAGTAAACTTACAATCAGTTGTTTTATGTATTGTCCACTAGCAGTGAGTTGTGAGATGATTGAAATACATGAAAATATATCTAGAACAAATGCCTTTACATGCACAAACATCAGGAGCATTTGCAAACTGCATTGTTTGTATCCTTTTCTGGAAATCCTTAATATCATAATAAAATTTGTAATAAGAAAACAAATTGGAAAAAGAATTATACAACTTCCCTTAATTCAATCCTTGGTCCATGCCAACATGCACTTATCTCATGCTTAACATTCTGATTGAAACCAATACATACAATAAGGACATGTTAATTCAAACATTTGCAAAAATGCTCAGTCAGGACAAATCAACATGTAGCAAAATGTGTATTTCAATTGGAACAACAGGTCAATACACATTCAATTGTGCAATCTACATTGGAGAAACATTGAGGAACAACATGTGTGGCTCAATCTATCACAAATCAAACACTAGCAACCATTTAATGTGTATTATTTTCAATTTCAAGATATAGATGTTTCCAACACCATACATGGAGAAGCCTCATAGAATTCCAAAACTAGAAGAAGAGTTGAAATAAGGAAAGAAAAAAAAAAGGATTCCTCACACTCTTGTAATTAGAGTAAATGCCTTTCTCACCCCATCAAAATTTGTTTATTACGCACTTTGAATGTAGGGAAAAATTCAAGGACATGAAATTGAATCTCCTTTTCTTCTACTTAATTTCTAGTGCCATCCTCTTATTTCTGTGAGAACATGTCACACTTTCCTCCAAGTTATTACTAATGTGTACAACAATGCAAAGACTAGGGTTTCACACAGTCCTTGTGACCGGTGACATAATTCTCATAAACATGATGAACTCAAGATATAAGGAGATTCATATTGCAGTGTTGTTGTTTTTTCTACAATATGGTCCCTCTTTAGATGTATTTCTCCTCACTCCCTCAACTTTTGAGTCCAAGACTTTAAAATATGATAGGATCTCGAGTGGATTAATGAATCTCTTGCATCAGAGTCCAAGATAAAAATGTGAATGTATTCAAAATGTCGACATGGGGACATTTTTCAATTATAAATCCTTCACACCCTTGACTTCACACCCATAAACCTCATGCCCTTGGATAGAACATGGATGGGAACCAACTGAAAATGACCTGACCTAAATGCACACAAAAAATAAAAAGGGAATAAAAATGTCATAGAAACAAGCATTGGAAATGGTTTTGTCTTGATACTAGTATTACTACGCATGATGAAAATTGTTGGTTCCAAAGATGTTATCATTTCATGTGAGAGTGATTGATGTGGAGGAATAACACTAACAGGATGTGTGATATGGAAGAGAGGTGTGAATGATGGCAAGATTCACATAGTGATAGAGAAACGTTTATGGTAGAGGCATATCCAAAGAATAAAATCTTGGGGCATAATAGAAGGTAAAGGAGCA
>JASDQU010205872.1:0-27252 GCA_032191745.1 Picea mariana
CTGAATCAAGTGCTATTTCTGTTCAAGTGCTATTTCAGTTGCTATTTCATATATCGTTTCTGTGTATTGAGAAGATTATGCTGGATATTTTACTGTTATTCTGTTATTTCTAGCATTTCGTTTCTGTTCTGCATATTTTATATATCTGGTATCTTGCACTGATACTCTAGTTTTTTGGTACTTCTGGTACTTTGTGAAAACTAGGGTTTCACTTTCTGGGAGATCTAGCCATTGAAAAGGTGTGTTGAGGATGCCAAAGTGATCCTTGAGGAAGGGAGCACTTTTCTAGATGGTTTTGGGGCAGAAATTCTTCTTTAATAAAAATCCCTAATTTTCTTGTACGACAACGGTGACATTTTTCTTTTTCCTTTGAAAGATGCTCTCTTCAGCTTAGCTCTGATACCATGTTAAAGTTTAAGCTATTATTAGGTTACTTTTCAATTTTATAGATAAAAATAACATAGATAGGATCACGAGAGAAATGTAATCACAAAGCACACATCATTTATCCTAGGAAACCCTCATGGGGAAGAAAACCCAGCAAAACTTCCTTAATATAGATAGCTAATACAATGCCAAGACAATGAACCAAACAACATAGAAATTCCTCTCCCAAGGATGCACCTCTCTCTCTCTCTTCCTTCTTCCGACAACTGGTAACTGCAACTTCCTTCAATACTTGCGCACTATATGAGTGAGTTGAGTGTGTGTCTAAATGAGGCACTAGCCTCTCTTATTTATACACTCTGGCAGGTATTGAACTGAGGTGTCTTTTCACTGGTAGGGTTGACTTCTCAATCTGGGTGGTTAGAACCACTTTAATTTTCCTAGGGCCCGACTTCTTACTTTGCATATTACAATTAGGGTTTGACCAATCCACAAAAGGGGATTTGGCCAATTACAATGCCCGACATGATCAATCCACAAAAGGGGATTGATCTAATCAATAATAAATATTTTTTTTTTTTACTTTATCCACAAAAGGGGATAAGAATATTCTTTGTAGTTACACAATATTTTAACAAAGATCACCTTCGTACTCCTTAAGGCTCTCCCCCTTGTCAAACATTTTTGGGAAACTTACTAGGAGAAAAGTTCCACAGAGGAGTCTGGAATATATGGGTCTGAGCCCACTTTGGATTTTTTTTTGGATGCAATCAAGGAAAAATATTACCTTGTTGGCAACTATAAAGACCAGTACATGAGATGGACCACACTGCATAAAGAGAGGGGTCAAGCAGTGTCAAAGCTCACCAATACCTTTCAGACCTTGCGCACCAAGTTGGGTATCAAAGACTCTAAGTTAAATTTCGTTATGAAATACTGTGGGGCTATACACAGATACTTCCAAACTAAAATGTATTTTCTAGATATCTCATCACTCAATGTTTATTATCGATATGTTGTTAAAATCAAGCGTAAATTTAAGCACCAGAACAAGCGAGAGTTAGGGTCTACAAATTTGCAACAACCAAAGTATGGTAAATATGACCCTAACAACCAACCTTAAAAAAACTAGTCCAAGCCACAGGAAAAGAAGGTTAACAAAAAAAAGAAGAAGGACACTCGAAAACGATGTGATTTCCACAAAATCCCCTGGCACAACACCGATGAATGTCCCTCAAAACAATCATTGGTGGCTGAGATAAAAGAAAAGGAGCTAAACCTTGATTCAAAATCTTATTCAGAAAATACTGATAGAAGATAGATCATTGACGTATACCCCACTACTATTTTCGTGACTGGAACGATTCAACCAGAATAACCAACAATTCCTGAAGAGGGGGAGCACCTTTTTCATTCACATATGTGGGTGAAGGGGACCCCACTGCATTTTATTGTTGATAGTGGAAGCCAGAAGAACCTGATCTCAGTAGAGGTTTTCAAAACAATTGGGATTGTCAACAACAACGCACCCACAGCCATACAACATTGGGTGGCTTCGCCAGGGATGAGACCTTTGTGTCAGCCAGCAGTGTCGATTTTCATAGGACATCTAGCCCTTCAAGGATGAGGTATTATGTGATGTTGCCCCGCTGGATGTCTGTGATGTTTTCTTGGGCCAACCATATATGTGGAAGCGCCATTTTGTTTATGAGTCTTGACCCCATAGTGTCATTGCTACTCTGGGGGGTCATCTCTACATAATACCAGAGGTAGTTCCAACTATTGTCCCACCTAAAAAGTTTCTCAAGGTAGTATCACCTACTAAAAAATTTAGTTTCTTCACAATATTTTCAAAAGGTGAACATAAGGACATTGCAACCACTACAGACTCGACCCAAGAACCTTCTATCCAACAGAAATAGGTTGAAAAGATTGCATCAAAATGAAAAGATTCCTTTTGCACACATTCATCTCATGTAGCCTGACTGGTTGAATAGATTCAACCCCGCCAACAACAGGCTTGTGATAGTTGTTATCACTGAAATTTTGTCTACAACATTGCACACAAATGGTTACAGAAATATAGTAATTCCAAACAACTATTAGTTCACCTGCAACACCGAAATTCATTTCCAGGAGGCAAAACTATACAATTGGGAAAAAATTGACATGCACTAACTCACTAAAGGAAGCACATGCACAGTGCATGGGCCAAAGAAGCCCATAGAGTGCACAATGTGCCATATGTGCATATGTGTACGAGAAAATCTATACACTCCTGTGAATGGTGCATTTATGGTTCTTGTCGCCCCCTCAAACACTTATGGATCAGATCCCAACTTGATTTGACCTTCATATCTGAGCTAAATCTGAATGGGGGCCTGGTCAAGGACCAAAGGGTGCCCTAAAGGGCCTCTTGTTCACACCAAGAACCAGTTGAATATTTCCTTGAAGAAATGCTATAAATGGAGGCCATGGGTGCACTGAGACATCAATATTTTCATACTATTTTTATGTTGCCTCAATCCTCCCTTGAGAATCCTCTTTTCTCATTGGAGAATTCTAGCAACATTCTGATAGTCCATTCCACTCACCTCTTCAGGGAATATGCATTGATTTATTCATCATTTGCTTTCTTTTCTACCATTCTAATAAGAGCTCTTCATTAGGGAACTCAAGAGCCCTCCCAAGGAGGAAGAGGGGACTCATAAGTCCTCCTTTCTCTACGATGTTTTTCCAACTAATATATTTATCAATTGGTGGCATAATCTTGGTCATTGATTTATTGTTTATGGTTCTAAAAGTTTCTTATGCATTCTAGTTTGATTTCCTTAGTTATTTTTAGTTTGTTTACTTATTTATTTCATGTGCTTGGCTTGTTTAACTCATGCACTAACCTCTTTCTTGTCTAGCAGGCCCAACTAGGCATGCAAGTGCCCTTGTTTTTCTCACCCAAGTGATGAAACTGACACAACATATTGGCGACCATATTGGGGAAAGGTATCGATTTCCACCCTATTTGGGCTTAAAGAGCACTTATTTTCGATCCATTTGTCTTGCAGGTACCAAACAATTCCTAGACTTACTTGTCAAGAGGCAAGTTTTGAGTTGGAGGAGAATAATTTCACTCAAAATACCCCCCCCCCATACGCGTATCAGAACGTGCGCGGGTATTTCAACCTACAGACACGCACTCAACACATTGTGCACCCAAAACGATTATGTTATTTGTGCTTCCTGCACACTTTGCACCCAAAAGCATTCTGTTATCTAGGCACTGAGCACCCACTGTGCCTTTGTCTGAACTATAACCTACGCACATTTCTAGAGTTTCAAAATTGTAATTATTTTTGTGATAATTTGAAGGCCCCTAGCTTTCAAATTCTTTCTTTCATGGAAATTGAAAATAAACTCCACTTAGACTCATTTCCCATATGAAATTTTAGCTAAACATGGGCACTTAGGGGGTAAAAAGAACCATATATTCTCCTCTTTTTCTTTGGTTTCCACATGGATGGATTGTTTGGTTTGTAAAAGTTAAGTGGATATTATTTGCTATCACACATAAAAACACTTGCATTGGGACCATAAATCAAATTTGATTATTGAGTATGTTATTCTCTCATACTATGGAGCAATCTTGAGAATCATAAAGGCGGTTAAGGGGACATTTCATCTCCCTTAACAAAAACATATTTAGGAGAGGACAAATCCCCCTAGGGCCCTTCTTAGTTTCTTTTTGAAATCATCTTAAATTTGTGAGGGCCCATACATTCCCACATGTTGCAAACTTAGGATAGTTTCTTGAAAATGCTTTCTTAGTTTACATCACCAGGAGAGTTTAAATATCAAAGTAATGGGCCCATACATGCCCACATGATTTCAATCTAGGATAGTTTTTCACATTAGAGAGTTTAAAGGATTGGTAAGGACTCATATGTCCACATGATAGTTCTTTAGGTATTTTAAAATTATGCAAGGTTGTACCAATCACATTTAGTAAGATAGATAGCTAATATTTGTAAGCACCACAGGAAGTCCACGTGTTGCAAATTCACACCTAATTTATTAAAATTTGACACATTTTATCACTTTATCAGACACAAAGTCACTCCTCACTCACATAATTTCCATCTCAAATTGTGGAGGTTGAAGTAGGTTTTCTCCAAAGGAATTCTAAAATGTCCCATTATTTCTTGAAGAAATTATCCACACCCACGTAATTCAAACGAGATTGGTTTACACCCCCAATCTCTCAACCCACCACATCTAAATTTTTTCTAAAAACTCACTAATTTTTCCACCACAGGACGTTCCAAAAGAAATTTTTTATTCTATGTATGATCTCAGGGGTAGGCATCCAAATAACCCCCCGTTATCTAATTCTCACATCTTTTAAACATTAGAAGTTAACAAAATAGAGAACTTTAAAATCCTCCAAGTCAAGTGTTCCTACACCATAAGGCAGGGAGATACCCATCAAGGGTTGAAGGCCGAGGTATGGTTGTTTTGTGCGTCCCCCCTTGAGTCACCCAACTCTTGGAAGGGATCCATCCAGTGACCCATTTCTGAGGCTGAAAATCTAAATGTCTCACTTTGACCAAGGTACCTAGTGGCCAAATTTAAGACATCTACCTAGGTGGAAATTGTGAGCTGCAATTGCACCTTGATCATATTTTGTGTGGCTATTGGGAAATATCACTAGATATTTTGAGATATTCACCCTCTACCCCTCATTATAACTAATTACTTCATCCTTCACTACTTCCTCTTTTGATGGCTTCAGAACCCACTGTTGAGTTCTCTTGGAAGGTCCAGTGTTATTTGAGAGGAAGTATGATACGTCTTTTAGGAAATGATCATTTGTTTTATTTGTTCCCCCATGTGGAAAAAATACACCTACCCACATGTATGCTTATTTACAGTTGATTTATGTATGATGCTCATTTCATTACATGCAATTGTGAGTTATATTGTGAAGGTCCAAATTATACAAGTCTCTTTTTCATTTATTGCTATCATCACCATTTGCACACATTCACTTTTCTAGTCAGACATCATAGCGGACCCACAAAATCCCCATCATTCCAGATGCTTGCAGAGTCCCCCTCCTATTTTAGGAGGAGTTCCTAGTCTTCTCAACTCACTGATTCAATCATCTCACACCTCTGTGAGCGCCACTATTTTAGGATCAGCTTAGGTTGGTTCCACTTTACTTGGGTCCAATTACCAAGGCCATCCATCCACTAGCTCTCCTTCACAAGGAGGCAGGGGGGAAACTTCTTCTCAAGGGAAAAGTACAACCCCACCAAATCCCCCTCAAGTGTCAGGTCCACTACCTGCTCACACCATGGTTGGAACTAATCCTCCACCACCACCCCCCATGCCATATTTGGTGTCTCTCAACATTCTTGATTTGAGTAAGCTCACGAATGATCCTATTTTACATGACCCCACATGGCCCAATATGCCTACCAAGCTACCTTCATATATTCCAAAATTTGAAGGAAAACCGAGGGAAGATCCCGCCAACCATGTCATGACCTTCCACTTATGGTGCTCTTCAAACGACATCATGGATGAATTCATCCGTTTAAGGTTATTTCAATGAACACTCACTGGTCCATCAGCCAAATGGTATGTGGACGAAAATTCAGGGTCCAACATGACTTTTGAATCCTTGGCCAAATCCTTTTTGGCATTTTTTCAACTACCAGTTCATAATGATACCAGTTTGTAACTTCTCTCCGAGTGAAAACAAACCTTAGCTATGCATATTTTCAACCACATCCACAAATGGAATTGACGACTTAGTTTATGTAAAGCAGAAACCACCAAAGAACAATGTCTCGATTGGTTTCTAAAATCACTCGTCTCTATACTTGCCAAAGATGTGGCATCCACCTTTCCCCAATCCGAATAGGAAGCCATCAGTAAGGATCAGCATTTTGAACTCATTTATGCTCAGTCAGGTTACTTATATATAGTATTACCTAATGTACCAAGACCCGTAGCCTTTGTCTAGGACAAACCTGGCATGTCTCACATTGCGTATGGGTTGATTTGTACCACGACACACCACAACCTATAAATCCAACCACCACCTGTGTATGGTGCACCCCAATATCCGCAACCATAGGGAGGGTCATCTTGTTATCCTCCTCCCCCTTACCAACAACCATACCATGTTTCTCCCCCTCAACCCATGAGTGGACCCTCGCCAGCACCCATAATGCACCCGGCTTCTCAACCAAGTTCATGTTCCCCTTCTACCTCAACATATAACCTGGGCACTAGTGAAAGAACTTAGCCTTCCTACAATCCCTACATATTGTTTCCACAAAAAAAACTGTATTTCCCATTTCATGGTCCTCCATAGCCAATTGCTCCTCCACATGGACAACCACATGATAGCGCTAACTTTGTTCAGCCCTCCCCCATTCAACAACTTCGTACTTTTGAATAGTTGAATATGGAAAATCTGGCCCATCAGTGAAACAATGCCAAGAATAAAGGAAAAAACCAAAACAACAATAACCCGAGACTACGGGAAAATAACCCCCAAAAAAGCCAACCTATTGGGGGCAACCAGAATTAGGGTAACTAGAACCCCCAAGGGGACAATAACAACAAACGCCAAGGGAGGAACAACAACAAAAACCTCCAGACAAACTTCCATTGCACTCTTTATGGTGAGCATGGTCATTATAATCACCATTCCCCCAAATTGTTGACTTCAAATGGATGAAAGAATCCATGAGTGCGCCACGTCCTCTAGTGTTTCCTACCCCTCAGCAGGCCCCATGACAGTTTTTGCAACAACCAGCCCCAACCATGCTGCAAAACCCAATTCCACACCAAGGTGTGATGAATACTCAAAAATTGGTACATATTTCCCCAGCACAAATGGGACAGTATCAAAACCCTGGAAATCCTCCTCACTAGCGAAGAATAAATTATTCTGCAAACGTGCAGTCATCAATACAGTGCGCCCCCTGAATCTACTCCCACCAATTCGAAAGTAGCTCTAGCTACATCGACCCAACCCTTAACGATTCCACACCATGACACTAAACCCCCCATTCATATCCCTCGCATTTTGTTATGACGAAATGTCAACAATCCGTAGGCTAGGGAAGCACATAATTACAATCTAGTCGATGACTTGGTCTAGTCTCCTATAGCCATGTTTGTATTGGAGGTCCTCCAAACCTTTCCAACTCAATGGAAATCCTTATTTTCCGCATTGGGGGAAGTCAACCCAGCTGATACTAGACTCATCACACTTGATCTAGATAGCGAGGAACTTTGACTCCCCACTCTGGTAGCTTTCCAGATACTAGTCAAGATTCGGAACATCACGGTTCATCATTGTATCATTGATGAAGGTGCATCCACATGCATCATGTCCAAAAATGTATGGAAAAAACTTGGCTCCCCTGAGATAGTACCATCTTCCATCACTTTAAGATCCTATGATGGTCGACCATCCTCCCCTGAAGGGCTCTTTCAAAATGTCCCCATTGAACTCAGGGAAAAAACCATCCTCATCAACATTGAGGTTATCGATGCCCCACTTGATTATAATATCTTATTTGGATGTAGCTACATGTATTCTATGAAGGAAATGGCCTCTTCTATTTTTTGAATGATGATGTTCCCTCACAATGGGAAAATCGTCACCATCAACCAAATCACATATTATGAGCCCAACCATTTTGCCAACATCGATAACATCTTTCCTATTGTCATCACTAGTTCTTATTCTTATTCATTCATTGACATGGGCCCCAAAATTTTCAAGGACCCATCCTTACTTGGGGCATACCATGGAGCACAACCTCTCATACACCCTTTAGCACAAGTGTGTGTTGTATCTTATAATGGAACTGACACCAAAGACACCATTCCTCCCACTGAGGCATCTCCACACCTCAATGTCCTACTAGTTGAAGAAATTTTACCTCAGGGATTAACTGATAACCCTACTACACCACTTATCCTTGATTTCCCCCTCCCCCGGGGGAAAATCTTGATTTGGGAGACAATCCCCCAATCCATCACTCAAATTCCCTTCTTCTACCCCGCACTTGGAGTATAATATTTTCAAGTAGCTGCAACACTTACCAACATGGTTCTCACCATCCTTGTATGTTATGTACAACCACCCGCAATGGTTTCTCAACCATATCTCCCTCCTCAGTCAGAGGGAATATCGATGCAGATTCCAGTACTAACTTCAGCCATGCCACCCTCAACCCCAATTGTCAGCACCACTTCCACGGTTGGGGGTAGATGGAAGAAGAAAGTTCCCACAACTCCACTTCCTCCAGAAATTCAACCTCCTTGCACACTATGATAAAGAGAGGGACATCCTACTAATAAATTTCCTTCTCTTCCCGAGTTACGCAATTTGATCCAACTCCCGCAAGAAACCACACCACTTTTCGCTTCTCCAAGAATGTCCAGTGCTATGACC
Organism: Picea mariana; assembly: GCA_032191745.1. Lineage (NCBI taxonomy): Eukaryota > Viridiplantae > Streptophyta > Pinopsida > Pinales > Pinaceae > Picea > Picea mariana. The sequence continues at coordinate 8,867 of JASDQU010205872.1, forward strand.
ATGTACTCCACTATAGTAAGTAAAGGGATGCGAACCAAATTCTCTTGTTCCATATGTTTTGAGTATGGCCACTACACACATCATTTCCCATCCCTACCTTATTTTCTCCAGACGATAACGACAGTACACCAAACCTTTCAGCAAGATCCCTCTCCACCACCACTTTCGGGTACCCACATCATCGACATCCATTATGTCTCTACCTCAGTCCTCAAATGGATGAGATTCCCTCCTCTCTTTGTGACTCACTTGGTCATTTCACATACTAGTGTCCTTTGATCGTTGAATATAGGTGTCATCAATTAACCCTTATTCAAACCCATTCGGCTACCTTACCTCATGTAACACAAGTTACTCCATCTATCCCTTCTCTAGATACTATCAACATCACCTTCCTCGAACCTGAGTCACTTCCCACCCCTCCATGGTTCATGAAGAGATTGTCTAAGGATATTCCCCCAAATCCTCCCAATTATCCAGTTCATTTCCCACAAAAAATATTACCCCCTACCACAGTTTATCCCCCACATTGTCTGGACATTCAGTTTATGACAAGCAAGCCATCGCAACATATTTACGACATCCCCTCTACATATTCACCACTTGAAGACAATCACATGGTGACATTCACCCATGTTACCACCCCAGATCCCCTCTATTCTCGCATTTTCCACTGTGACAAAGATATCCTGGAGGAAGTCACTACCCCCAATTTCCCATGGAATTCACTCAATCACAAAGTGCTTTTTCTCTCATAGGAAGCCTTTGAATCTCCTAGCCAAGCCTCCATATGTGCAATCGAAACCAAGGATTTAATTCCGTCGAGTCTTATAGACTGGTTCAACAACCCTATCTCTGCCCTCAATGCTTTTGAAGAAGGAAACATGGGTAATATCTCCCCCACTGTCAAAATCGACATTTCCATCAAATCGGGAATCATACAACAAATCACCATTGGTGTTACATTCTCCCCTGAAGAACTCACAGCTTACAAAGATCTCTTTCAGGAATACAAGAATATTTTTTCCTGGTCATATACAGAAATGTTCGGCCTTGATCCTTTTATAGTCTAACATCGCATCGACACATAGCTAGATGTCGCCCCAATCCGTCAAAAGCAACGCCCACTTCACCCATTCAAATTTGTGGCTATCAAAGCCAAAATTGACAAGTTACACATCATTGGGTTCACTTACCCCATTGCGTATACCTCATGGGTTTCCAATCCCATCCCCATTAAAGAAAAATTGGGCACTATTCACGTCTACACCAAATTCCGTGATCTCAACCATGCTTGTCCCAAAGACAACTTCCCAACCCCTTTCATCGACCAAATTATTGATGATTGTGCCGACCATGAGGCCTTGTCCTTCATGGATGGGTTCTCCAGCTACAATCAAATCCAAATCAATTTAGTAGATCAGTATAAAATTTCTTTTACTACCCCATGGGGTACTTTTGCTTATCGCGTCATGCCTTTTGGGCTAAAAAATGTAGGTGCTACGTTCCAACGAGCCATGACTTATTTTTTCCATGATATTTCTTGCATTATCCTCGCTTACTTAGACGACCTCAATGCTCGATCCAAGAAACGAACTCAAAATTTAGATGCCTTACGAGTTGTCTTTCAACGATGTCGCCAGTACAATATCTGCTTGAACCCCCTCAAGTGTGTATTTTGCGTCACCATCGAATTCCTTCTTGGGTTCATTGTCTCTCAACACGACATCATAGTGGACCCCCTCAAGGTCGAAGCTATCAATGAAATTACACCACCTAGGAATTTGCACGAACTGTAGAGCTTACAAGAAAAAAACAACTTTTTATGACACTTTGTCCTAGATTAAACCACTCATGCGCATGGTTTCCTTCGCTTACTACGTATTGATATCCCATTTTGATGGGATGAACATGAACAAATCGCTTTTGATTATTTAAAAGCGGTTTTATCCAATGCCCCTTTGATTATTCCTCCGGACTATGATCATGATTACATCCTCTACTTATCAACCTCAGTCATCTCAGTAGCAGGAGTCCTCGTCCAACTAGGGGATGATGGATGAGAGCATCTTATTTCCTAATCCAGGAAAAATATTTCAGGACCACCCCTTGAATACAATCATGATGATAAACTATCCCTCACAGTTCAGAAACTACGTCACTATATCTTGCTTAGCACTACAAAAGTCATAGAAGATTCTAACCCCATGCAGTACTTTCTTAGTCGATGGAAAATTAATGGGAAATTTTCCCGATGGATCGTCATCCTTCAGGAATACAACCTAGATTTATCAACTCCCAAAATCAAGAAATCACGTGTTCTCACTGAACTCATCATGACATTTCCTTCGGATGCTAAAGGTTCACCTGTCAATACAGATTTTCCCAGTGAACACCTCTTCTACATCCCCTCAAATGACCCCTGGTATGGCGACCTTATCGTCTTCCTTAGGACATAGAAGTTTGGGTCTCATCTCTCTCGAGACGATCATCGACACATTCGCCATCAGGCCCCTCAGTACCTCCTCATTGGTGATGTTTTTTACTGATGTGGGGTCGATACCATAATCCGCAGATGTATGACCATTGATAAAGAAGACAAAGTCTTGAATGATTTCCATAGTGGCAGCCACCTCTCAGGTATGTCCACTTCCCAAAAAAACACTCGAGAAGGGTACTTCTGGCCCACACTGTTTCATTATTGCATCCACAATGTCAAGCAATCCGACAAATTCTATCTCTATGCAAACAAAGAATGAGCGCCACCCACTCTTCTACATCCAGTCATCACCGTCGGACCCTTCTACAAATGGGGCATAAAATTCATGACTTGCAATCCTCTATATAGTAGTGGAAGCAAGTACATCGTCATGGCAGTAGATTACTTTACCAAATGGGTCGAAGCCATGCCTACCTTCAATAATACCGCTGACACAACAACACATTTTTTCTTCAACCACGTAATTACCCATTTCAGAATTCCACTACAATTAGTCTCTGATCATGGTAAGCACTTTGAGAATGAGATCTTCATAAAAATCTCCTCAAAGTTAGGCTTCTCCCATGATTTTTCCTCCACATACTACCCTCATTCCAACGGATAGGTCGAAGTTGTCAACAAAGTCCTCAAAACCATGCTACAACATATCGTCAACAAACATAATACCAACTAGCATCATATGTTGTTTTCAACATTATGGGATTATCGCATGATAGTCAAAATATCCATTGGTTTTACACTTTTTCATCTCGTCCATGGGATCAAGGCCACCCTCCCCATAGAGTTCAAAATTCCCATGTTACGCATCGCCATCGAGCTATTACCTGACACTGCTCCAATGGAGCATTTCTTGTTGACCTTAGATTCATTGGATGAATATCATCGGTCTTCATTACAAAACAATGAGGTAGATAAAAAAAGGTCCAAATCCACCTTTGATCACCATGTCAACCTTCTCTCATTTACCAAAGGAGATCTCATCCTAGCCTATGATATCGCTCACGATACTCTCGGTCATGGGAAATTAATTTCATTATGGCATGGACCCTACATTTTCCAACACTGCCTCACTAAAGGTGCATACATCTCGGCCTCTCCAGATGGATAGCCTCTCAAAGAACCCATCAACGAGTTGTACTTAAATAATTTTTATGCCTGAGCATAGTCATCCTACACTAGGCTTTTTCTTTGTACACATTTGTAGAGCTTTTAGTCTTCTTTTTCTTTGTACACAATTACAACAACCAACACTAGAGAAACTTACCGGTGAAAGTGCAACTCAAATACAGAATCACCCTTCTAGTATACTCTGCAAAGTGTGGCCCAATGTCTATCCTAGGTACCACAGTATACCCCCATAGTCATCTGTGTAAGTCACCTGAAATATAGGCAACTAGGTTGCCAATGCACAAACAATCACCAGGCGGGTACAGTCGATAGTTGGGTGGACCACAATGAGTAGGGTATCAAGCCTGAAAACTTTCAAGGGTATCGAAAGAAATTTTTCCAGAAGACGACTGAGGACCTCAAATGGATTTGAGACCCATGAAGCTTCATGGCAAATGCAATAAACGAAATCCCAAGACAATCCCTCTATATGCATTCCCCACTACGCTTGGTCCTGCTTTGTAGAGCTTATCTCTACTACCTTTCCTTACGTGACCTCATGTTTAGTCCCTGTGTTAGAGGGGGGTCCTAGATAACTTTCACGATACTTGACTTTTGACACTCCCTAGCATAGACTCTTAAGTTTGTTTTAGCAACCATGAAGAGTTTCCTCTCCAATCCTAAATCAAGGCTCTAGCCTAGACTATTTGATGGACCCTACAAACATAAAGTCTATTCGATTTTAATTAATCGTTAATTTTAGTGGTTGTCTTAAGTCAAAGGGAACGAAAAATGAAACCAGTGATGTTTTTCACAGACGAAAGAGAAGGGCATATACTGAAACTGAAAACAAATTACTTCTTCACAAATTTAAATTTTCACATTCAAACTCTTTAACCAACTTTTCAAACTTGCTTTTTTCTAAGATCTTTTAACAAAAAACTCAAAAAAATATTTCACTCAACTATGAGCTACTTATTGTCCTAAGTCAACAACTAAGAACTTATGAAAACAATTGTTTTCCTGATGATTAATGCAAACAACCACTACTTAACCAAACCAAAAATTAAAAGTTTTTTTTTTTGTTTGTTTAATTCTTAAGAAGCAAAAAAGGAAAAATGACGGCAATTAAAGACCAAGAGATGACTTTTGGTCTAAGCACACATCGCAAAGAGTTACTGACAGTAACACACAAGCTGATTGAAGCAGACTCTCAAACTTGTCTAAAAACCCTATTACTGAAAATCATAGGAAATTTTTTTAATGAAAAAGAATGTTACGTTGTAATCAAACCTAAGCCACAGATTGCTATGACAGAGACCCAGACTAGATCAAGAAAATCCCTGAGAGGTGTGACTCCTGACAAGGAAGAGGATGCCTGCCTCTTCTTAAAAAAAAAAATCTCAACAGGTACGCTACTAACAGTTCAACAACCAGCATATGTACGTGGGTTGTGCAAGGTCAGGGTGCATGTGCACACATGCAGTCCCACTACATGCCACGTGCACCTCTACAACTCCTCAAAAAAATGAAAACAAGAAATCAAGCACTGGCAGGGAGCAATGGTACTGAGAACCATAATCCCTTGAAGACACAAAAACTTACTTTGACATAAAAAGATGCAAGGAAAAAACTAATCTGAGGTTATACCTAGGCTATGGACTGCAACAACAGAGACCAGAACTAGACCCAAAAAACCCCTGAGAAGGATCACTTATGACAGGGAAGAGGATGATGACCTCTATTTAAAAAAAAAAAAAATATGGACTCAGACATGCTATTGATCCTTCAGCATCCAATGTATGTACGCAAGTTGTGTGAAGTAAGGGAACATGTATATGTGTCCAGGCCTTCTACAAGCTGCATATGCCTCTGTAGCTTCTTGGAAAAGAAAAAATAGTTAAGCGAAAAAAGAAGGGAGTACTGGTATGGAAGACCATAATCCCTACTAGCTCAGACTCGTGCAGAAACTCAAAAAAAGGTAATAAAACCAATTTAAAAAACCCAAAAAGTATCCCCAAAAACCCTAGAGATCTCCCCAGTATGGTCACCAATTATGTTGTGGTTGGGAAATCCCCCTACGAACTAGCATTAAGGGTTTTGTAATGCATGCAGAATTGACCTAAAGTCGCCTACTTCTTACCATCATCCCAATCATAAACCCCATTATTCATATGTAAATACAAGGTTAAAAATCTCAAGTTATTGTACCTTAGTTTATGTGTTTGATGTCGATCCTTTAACGTTCAATTTCTCCTTGACTACAAATATCCTCCCAAAGCTGACCTACATTCAAAAATAGACAAACAAAGAACTCCATACATGCATGTGACATATGGACTAATGGGTTAGAGATTCTATCAAAATATAATCAATATTAAACATTAACAATCTCATATGGCAGGATGGGAAAAGTACTTCTTTTATTAATCTCACAAGAGTAACTTAAAATAGTGAGATTGGCCATTTCTCCTCGAATCTGTTCCTAGGATCGTCTTCAACTGTGCTCCAACTACTTTTGTATATGCTTCTCTTCACACAATGGCTGCAAAAGGTTGCGACAAAGGGAATGCAAAATCAGGTAGAGTTTCCTTACAATTATTTTCCTCCTTCCAAATGGGACCCCTACCCCTTCTTTTATAGGCTAGAAAGGGATACGTATTTGGTCGAGTGAATGGCTATGGGAGGTCAAACGGTTTAGGTAGCTTATCCAAAATTGTGTGTTATGTATGCAACTTTCTATTTTTCATTTTTTTTTAGGTATACACGGGCTATAATGGGTCAGCTAGCATACACACACATGCAGTAGTGGAGCAGGGTGCGTGTGCCCTCAAAAGGGGTGTTTTTTAAGAAGTTGTTCAGTAGTGGCTTGGAAAGAGATGTAAAATGAGATGGCCTAAAGCCAGATAAGCATGTATGGTGTAAATTAGGGTTATAACAGCAGGTTTCTCTTGACCAGTTTTTAGTGCATGTCCCCGATGAGGTCCGAGTATAGAAAGTTGGGTCTTGAGCTTGTCTCTCTTGAGGAAAAATTTTCTCACATGCCCAAGAAACCCTCCATGGGGGGAGAAAATAAAAATGACGGAGTAGAGGATTCTATTAATCTGTTTCTTGAGCAAGCTCTCACACGATAGAGGGACGAAATGATTGAGAATATTTTTCCAGATCCTTCAATGCCTCTTTGATTATTCCTACAGACTATGATCATGATTACATCCTCTACTTATCAAACTCAGACATCTCAGTAGTAGGAGTCCTCGTCCAACTAAGGGATGATGGATGAGAGCATCTTATTTCGTAATTCAGAAAAAATCTTTCAGGACCACCCCTTGAATACAATCATGATGATAAACTATCCCTCACAGTTCAGAAACTATGTCACTATATCCTGCTTCGCACTACAAAAGTTGTAGAAGATTATAACCCCATGCAGTACTTTCCTAGTCAATGGCAAATTAATGGAAAATTTTCCCGATGGATCATCATCCTTCAAAAATACGACCTAGATTTATCAACTCCCAAAATCAAGAAATCACGTGTTCTCACTGAACTCATCTCGACGTTTCCTTCGGATGCTAAAGGTTCACCTGTCAATACAGATTTTCCCAGTGAACACCTCTTCTACATCCCCTCAAATGATCCCTGGTATGGCGACCATATAGTCTTCCTTAGGACATAGAAGTTTGGGTCTCATCTCTTTCAAGACGATCATCGACACATTTTCCATCAGGCCCCTCAGTACCTCCTCATCGGTGACATTTTTTTACCGATGTGGGGTCGACACCATAATCCGCAGATGTATGACCATCGATAAAGAAGACAAAGTCTTGAATGATTTCCATAGCGGCGGCCACCTCTCACGTATGTCCACTTCCCAAAAAAAAAATCGAGAAGGATACTTCTAGCCCACACTGTTTCATTACTGCATCCACAATGTCAAGCAATCCGACAAATTCTAGCTCTATGCAAACAAAGCACGAGCGCCACCCACTCTTCTACATCTAGTAATCACTGTCGGCCCCTTCTGCAAATGGGGCATTAACTTCATGACTTGCAATCCTCTATATAGTAGTGGAAACAAGTACATCATCATGGCAGTAGATTACTTTACCAAATGGGTCGAAGCCATGCCTACCTTCAACAATACCGTTGACACAACAACACATTTTTTCTTCAACCACGTAATTACCCATTTCAAAATTCTACTACAATTAGTCTTTGATCATGGTAAGCACTTTGAGAATGAGATCTTCATAAAAATCTCCTCAAAGTTAGGCTTCTCCCATGATTTTTCCTCCACATACTACCCTCATTCCAATGGATAGGTTGAAGTTGTCAACAAAGTCCTCAAAACCATGCTACAACATATCGTCAACAAACATAATACCAACTAGCATCATATGTTGTTTTCAACATTATGGGATTATCGCATGATAGTCAAAATATCCATTGGTTTTACACTTTTTCATCTCGTCCATGGGATCAAGGCCACCCTCCCCATAGAGTTCAAAATTCCCATGTTACGCATCGCCATCGAGCTATTACCTGACACTGCTCCAATGGAGCATTTCTTGTTGACCTTAGATTCATTGGATGAATATCATCGGTCTTCATTACAAAACAATGAGGTAGATAAAAAAAGGTCCAAATCCACCTTTGATCACCATGTCAACCTTCTCTTATTTACCAAAGGAGATCTCATCCTAGCCTATGATATCGCTCATGATACTCTCGGTCATGGGAAATTAATTTCATTATGGCATGGACCCTACATTTTCCAACACTGCCTCACTAAAGGCACATACATACTGGCCTCTCCAGAAGGATATCCTCTCAAAGAACCCATCAACGAGTTGTACTTAAATAATTTTTATGCCTGAGCATAGTCATCCTACACTAGGATTTTTCTTTGTACACATTTGTAGAGTTTTTAGTCTTCTTTTTTCACCTCCATGCCTCATGTTTGATCTACCATCTATGTTATTGATAGATGCATCCTCCATCGGCCTACCACATCAGTTACACTGATGGTGCTAGCCGCTGGACATAGAATCTCGCTTGGGCCACTTGGGCCCTCTATACCCCCTCACATGAACTGCTCCACTCCAGCGGCCACCAACAACCAAGAAGAATACGCAGTCATCAATGGTATCCTCACCGAGGCTAGTCACTGCCACATTGGTTATCTTAGCATTTTGTTAGATTCCCAACTTGTCATCCTACAGCCCAACAATTTATACCATGTCCATGATTCTTGCCTCTTTCGCAAATACTTGCAAGTTAGACTCTTATCTCGAAAATTTGATTCAATTATATTTACACATATTCCACAACAATTTAATAAAATACTAGATAACATAGCTAACCTAGTATTAGATTGGAATTTATCACATCAAGACATCTTTACATATACATAAAATATCAAACAACGGTCATATCATATATATTAGACATCATAAACCATCACAAATATCAACACATGTAAACATCACAAAGATCCAAAAGATTTGTGTCCATATATATATATCGCTCAAAGTACCATAAATGTTTACAAAAGTACAACATATGCATCACCCATAGGCAAGTGATTCCCCTCACCCATGTAGGTACAAAATGGGTGCCCCCTACCCTATACAAAATAGGTATCAACGACCCTATACCAAATGGGCTCTCAAGCCTATATAAATAAAAATAAAAAAATGGCACTCATGGTTCCCTGAGAGCTCCCCCATCATGTCCTCTGTCAGCAAGAGGTGCCCCACCAGCTGGGGGTCCTCCAAGTCCAAGGGGCATTCGACCAGTCATCACTTCCCCCACTATAGTTTCTCGGTGCATCAAGGTCCCCCAGTATACCGGAACACCCACACATTGCTCCAGGACTCTCTCATCCTGAATGTGGGACCACATGCCCTCCAGCATGCCCTGAAGCACCTCATTGAACTGGCGATGAATATCCTCCATCCCCCCACCGACCTCTACGTGCAGCACATGTGATGGCCCCACACTTGGATCATTGAACCTGTGTTGTTGGCCTGCCCTTGGCTCATTTGTTGGCCCCGCACCAGCATCATTCCTCCAACACCGCTCTCTTAACCTAAATGGTCGCACTGGCCCCTGGCGAGTCGGCTCTCCAACCATCTCCGCCTCACTGACTTGAGGCCCCAAATATGCAAGCACAAAAACAAAATATATAGTCAACATCGATATATATATATATATATATATATATATATATATATATATATATATATATATATATANTATGCTACACTATCAACATCACAAAACATATATGAACAAATATACCTCTCTGGTCCCAGACCTTTTCAGGAGGCAACTCCATGTCTGGGTTGTGTCGAAAATCCATCCCACCGTATGGGTACCGAAGTAAAACCTGTGGAATTTGATGCCACACACGTGCCACTGTGGTCTTAAAGTAGTATACACCCTCTACCCCTCCATGAAGAGCCAAAATATGGGCCCACCACATCAATCACAGCTCCTACGGCCCTGCAGGCGGCAACAAAATCCTCGAGCGCAACATAGGCACCCTCTCTAGAAACCATGCCACTAGGATGGGCCCAAAGGAAAACTCATCGGATTCGATGATCCGAAACTGGTGAATTTTCCCCATCATCCTGGAGTGCAACATCAGCCCCCAGGAAAAAAATTCCCCATCTAGGGCCCTCTCCACAATCCTCAACTGACCTCCATAAATCCACTGAGTCACTAAGGATCCATATATCATCACCACCATGGGCACGATGCACTGATACGGGAGCTTGTTCATTGCCTCAATATGGACAACCAAACTTGACATAAGGTTCGGCCCCATACAATAACGTCGTGCCAATTCTGTTAGCCACGCATCCCCTAACAATTGGGGCTCAACAAACAAGGCCATTCCTCGGAAGGGGAGCCTTGTCAGAAAATATACATCCTCAACAGTTGAGAGTATCATTTGTTGCATCCTCATAATGAATCATTGTATATTAGCACTCCACATCCATATAAGATACTAAATCATGTACTCCTACGACCGTATCAGTGGGCAATCGAAGAACTTGAGAAGCCCACAGGCTTCCAAGTGTCTTTGAACACCAGGCTCCTCTCTCACCACCTCTCGGAAGCGCTCCTTCTCTCGCTCCCTCGAGTGGACTCGCATGATAAATCTCTTATCCCACATTGATCACCTGCATCAACATAAAAAAACTTGGTCATCACTCATCATTCATCAAAAATATCAAAAAATTCAAAACATTCAAAACCTCTTAGATTCGCCTCCAGTGTGCGACTTTGACCCCCACAGGTGCACACATATGCGTTCTTGTTCTTTGCACATTTGCACACTAATGCACAACTGTTAGAGAAACAATTGCACATTAATGCGCAGTTGTCACACCCACAGGTGCACACACATGCACACCTGTTCTCTACATAGATGTGCATCTTTCTGAGAAAAAACTGTGCACAGTGCACAACTATAATTCTATCAGGCGCGCATCTCATGCTCGCCTGCTTTTTCCACCCACACGGCCCTATGCACGTTTGTGTCTAGCATATTTGCACATCATGCATGGGAGATGGAATTATGCCCGCACATCTAAGCACAGGTATCCTTCCTTCTCCCACGCATTAGTGGGCCCACCCCTAAACTTACCCTAGTATGGCCATCCGTACGACCCCTACCTAAAAACTAGAAAATACATACTGTGTAGGAGGATGGGACCACTAACCTGACATTTGCAACTCCTTGATCGGTCGGATCAAGCTCCCATAATATTTGAGACTCCTCCAAATACTCTCATCAATTCACTATAGAAGCGGGTACAAATGAGGTGGCATTGTGGTCCCAACATCTATATATAGTCCTGTTTTCCAAACTTCCAAACTAAGTTACAGGAGCCCAAAGTCTTTGTTTCCCGATTCATATTTAGCCATGGGATCAGGGTCCTGCCATCTACACAGTCACATTCCCCAGGTCCTCATCTTCCCTCGGCCTCAGAGAAGCATTTTTCTCACATCACATCTAGGTACGCATGCTCATATTCAAAATTATCAAATAATTGTTATATGTTCTTTATCATCAGATATTATTTAGGTCAGGTATTCAATTTTCATGTGTGTAGGTACTTGGTCATCAAAACCAATGCAACCCCTTCAGGTATATGTTCGACACTGGCATGTAATCATTTCCTCTGAATATCAATTGCATCTCCCAATCACACCCTCTGGCATTCACCTTTAGGGTTCCTACATATGGCTCTGCAGTACTGTCACCTCTGTATCATTTTGGTACTATCACTTGGTAGCACTCTCCCCCACATGAGTTGTCCCATTCATAGTTCCCCTTGGTACTTTGACACTCATGTTTCTTTCACCCCCTAACGATGGGAGTCCCGATAGTTTTACGCATTTCCGAGAATAAGACACATACTCCTTCTCATCATTTTTCTAGCTTTCCCAATGGACTCCTAGGCTATCTCATCTCAATTCTATTTGACTACACCCCCACAGTATCACTAACCCTCCATTTCATCCACAATCAATTTTCCCATCTACATATTTCCCTCCATTCATTTACCTCATACAAAAACCCACCCATGGGGCCCCCACCCTCCACCAGTTATCCATGCAACTTGTTCCCTCATAAGCCAAGCCATCTCGCACTAGGGCCCACATTTCTATATCTGTACACTCATCCCAATTATTCTTTATTTATTTGGTAATTTTAAAAATCCTTTGTTTCCAGCATTTACGTAGATTTTTTTCATCACCCTTGATGACCTTTTTTTATGGCAACAAAACCCATGTCATCCTTGGTTGGGGAACCCACTCTCCTTTACTCATTCTAACATCATTCAAAAACCTTGAGTATCCCATAATCCATGTACCCCTGATCTCTAAGTTTGTCCACTTTGTCACGCCTCTGGCACAATTTAACCCCATGTCTAGTTTTCCCCCTGACACTAGATACAGTTTTACAGTTCCTGCCAATCATCATTTCAACATACCCCCAACCAAAGGCAGTCTTGAGTCTCACCACATCGTGACTTCGCCCATGTTCCCTATCATTTCCTGATCTTATCTCTATGGATTTCATGAAGCCCTTTGCTTCTTGGAGTCATGTCTCCATTTCTATCAACATCAGCACAGTTTCCAGAAGGGTGACAGTATCTTGAATCTCATTACATTTACAATGAGGTGTCTCAGATGGCACAAAGAGAACCATCATTTCTCTCTGATTCCATTGACCCCCATAACATTCGAATTCAACAAATTATCATGTTACGATGGGTCTTACTATGCGACTATTGCAGTTGTTTTATACCATCCGAAGACCTATGAATTTTTTAGGCCATCAATGCCTACGAGTCATCGACACTTCTTATAGGAGTCCTTGCTTTTTTTCAAAGTCAGTTCACCATTAGAATTGTCATCTGTCATTATCACCCTGCCCCGAAGGGCACTACAGTTATCTACATCAACATAAAACTTCAGTTAATGTCTTACATTTTGAGTTACATGACACGAGCATGTGGCATGCTCGCCTCGTTTGTATACATATTTTCTTTTTTCTCCCTAGATAAATGTTTGGGTCCCACATTTTCCCCTCTCCCTCCGACGGATCACTCTTGTAGTTCCTATCAACACTCTTCCTTACAATGGAACTCTGAGTAGAAGAAACATTGATGTATTTCGGCTATACGTATGCTCCTAACCTCACACATCAGGGTGCATCTTTTATCACTGAAATTCGTCCGCAACATTGAACACAAATGGTTACAAAAAAACAGTAATGCCAAACAACTATTAGTTCTCTTGTAGCACAAAAATGCATTTCCAAGAGGAAAAAACTATACAATTGGGAAAAAATTGACATGCGCTAACTCACTAAAGAAAGTGCACACATAGTGCGCAGGCCAAATAAGCCCGTAGAGAGCACAATGCACGATTGTGTATGAGAAAAGCCACGCACTCATGTGAATGACGCATTTATGATTCTTTTTATCCCTTAAACCACTTATGGACCAACTCCCAACTTGATTTGACCTTCAAATCTAAGCTAAATTCGAATGGGGGGTTGGTCAAGGACCAAAGGGTGCCCTAAAGGGCCCCTTGTTCACACCAAGAACTAGTTGAATATTGCCTTGAATAAATGCTCTAAATGGAGGCCATGGGTGCACTAAGAAATCAAGTTTTTCATAGTATTGTTATGCTTCCTCAATCCTCCCTTTAGAATCCTCTTTTCTCCTTGGAGCATTCTAGCAACATTCGAATAGGCCATTCCACTCACCTCTTGAGGGAATATGAATTGATTTCTTCATCATTTGCTTTCTTTTCTACCATTGTAAGAAGAGCTCTCCATTAGGGAACTCAAGAGCCCTTCCAAGGAGGAAGAGGGGACTCATAAGTCATTTTTTCTATATGGTGTTTTTCCAGCTAATATAGTTATCCATTGGTGTCATAATCTTGGCCATTGGTTTATTGTTTATGGTTCTAAAAGTTTCTTATGCATTCTATTTTTATTTCCTTAGTTGTTTTTAGTTTTTTTACTTGTTTATTTCATGTGATTGGCTTGTTTGAATCATCCACTAACCTATATATTGTCTAGCAGGCCCAACTAGGCATGCAAGTTCCCTTTTTTTTCTCACCCAAGTGACGAAACAGACACAACAATAGCCTTCCACAAACCAAGCAGTGCAACATCTCCAGCGAGGCAAGCAACTCACCAAGATTCAAATTCAACAATCGCTTTCCCCTCTCCCCAGGGAACTCAACACAATGGAGATCATTATTTCTTGAGGGAGGATTGATCAAGGTAGATATTGGTCTCCACCCACCTATTCCAACTGGCTCATTTTTGCAGTTTTTCAGTTGGGCAATTTTTTCCCTAGTTTTTGGGTCCCAAACTTTCGGGGCCGTGTTGAGGCCCTAAACAATATTTTTAGGGATCACCATAGTCAAAGTGTAAAGTAAGTTATATTATGATGGAAACATGTGTATTCCTCTAATATACCTTTCCAACGATCTATCGTGCACCCCAAACGAAGATCGTATTCCAAAGTTACGCCCCCGAGAAGTTGATACACCAAACTACCCAAAATGGCGTCCATAAAACTATTGGTTTTTCATCTTCCAAGATTACGGTTTTGGATTTTATTTATGTTAAAAAGGCCTTGGAGCCTCATTGTAATGATCATATTTTTGTGAATGCGAGTAGCCATCACATCTCTTCTCAAAGATAAGATTCCACCATTCTAGCGAGTCTTTCACTCTATATTTTTATAGTCTTTGTACATTTTCGCTCATTAATAGAAATTGTGTATTACTTTATCTTTGTTTTTATGGTTTCATATATGATACATTTATGTTATATTATTGGATATCTAAGATACCTCTATACATTTATTTATTATATATCTTCTCTCATTTCGTGTCGAAAATAATCCGTACCAATGGTATCAAAGCAAGTTGCTCTTCATCGATTTTCAATGCATGTCCCTGACAAGGTCCAAGTATAGAAAGTTGGGTCTCAAGCTTGTCTCTCTTGAGGAAAATTTCTCTTGCATGCCTACGAAACCCTCCATGGAGGAAGAAAATAAAAATGATAGAGCAAAAGATTCTATTAATATTTTTCTTGAGCAATCTCTCACGCGGCAGAGGGACAAAATGATGGAGAAGTTTTCCCACATCCTTCAAAGCCTATCAATAACAACATGCGCATCTTCATCAAGTGGCCATTTTGGAGGCACCTCAACTTTAAAGGTACAATTTAATTTTTGTATTCCCGTATTTGAAGGACAGATAGATGTGGATGCCCTAGATAAATGGTTAAATATGCTAGAAGGTTATTTCTATGTTCACAAATTTTTCGGCAGGGAAACGATCACCTTCGCACTCCTTAAGGATCTCCCCCATGTCAAACATTGGTGGGAAACTTACTGGGACAAAAATTCCATAGAGGAGTCTAGAATATATGGGGTGAAGCTCACGTGGGAATTTTTTTTGGTTGCAGTCAAGGAATAGTATTACCCTATTGGAAACTATGAAGACCAATACATGAGATGGACCACGTTGTGTCAATAAAGGGGCCAAGAAGTGCCAAAGTTCACCAATACCTTTCATACCTTGTGCACCAAGATGGGTATCAAAGACTCTGAGAGACATTTGGTTATGAAATATAGTGGGGATCTACAAAGATACATCCAAAATAAAATGGATTTTCTAGACATCTCATCACTCAGTGCTACTTATCGATATGTTGTTAAAATCTAGTAGAAATTTAAGCACCAGAACAAGTGAGAGTTCGGATATTCAAATTCGCAACAACCAAAGTATGGTAAAGATGGCCCTAAAAAACAGCCTTAAGAAAACCATTCCAAGCCATAGGAAAAGAAGGATAACGGAAAGACGAATAAGGAAACTAGAAAATGGTATGATTTCCACAAAAGCACCTAGCACAACACTGATAAATGTCACTCAAAACGGTCATTGGTGACTAAGATTAGAGACAAGGAGCTAAACCTTGATTCATAATCATATTCAAAAAATACTAATAGAATATAGATCATCAACGCATAACCCACTTTTATTGTCGTGACCGTAGTGATTCAACCAGAAGAAGCAATAGATCCTGATGAGGGGGAGCACCTTTTTCATTCACATATGTGGGTGAAGTGGACCCCGCTACATTTTATTGTTGATAATGGAAGCCAGAAGAACCTTATCTCAGTAGAGGTCATCAAATAGTTGGGATTGTCTAAAACACCACATTGGCATCCATACAAGATTGGGTGGCATGGAAAGGGATGAGATATCTGTGTCAGCCAGTAGTGTCGATTGTCATAGGGCATCCAACCCTTCAAGGATGAGGTATTATGTGATGTTTCCCCATTGGATGTCTGTGATCTTCTCTTGGGCTAGCCATATATGTGGAAGTGCCATGATGTTTATGAGTCTCGACCCCGCAGTTTCATTGTTACTCTGGGGGCATCTCTATATAATACTATACGTAGTTCCAATTATTGTCCCACCTAAACATTACCGCAAGGCAGTATCTCATACTACAAAATTTAGTTTCTTCACAATATGTTCAAAAGGTGAACATAAGGACATTGCAACCACTACAGCCTCAGCCCAGGCACCTTATATCCAACAAAAGTAGGTCGACAAGATTGCAACAAAGAAAAAATATTCCTTCTACTCGCAGTCATCTCTTGTAGCCTGACTGGTTGAATAGATTCAACTCCACCAGCAATAGTTTCGTGACAACCTTCCACAAACCAAGCAGTGCAACGTATTTAGCAAGGTAAGTAGCTCACCAAGATTCAGATTCATCAATCACTTTCCCCTCTCCCCGGGGAACTCAACGCAATGGATACCATTGCTTCCTAAAGAGGGAGGATTTATCCAGGTGGATCGGTGGCCACCCACCTATTCCAACTGGCTCATTTTTGCATTTTTTTGGTTGGGCAGTTTTTTCCCTAGTTTTCGAGTCCTGAACTTTGAAGGTCATTTTAAGGCCCTAAACAACATTTTTAGGGCTCACCAAAGTCATATTGTACATAGAATTAGCGCCCGACAACAAATTGTGTATTCCTCTAATAGACCTTTGCAATGAGCTATTGTGCACCCCAAACAGAGATTGTATGATAAAGTTACACCCACGAGAAGTTGATACACCAAACTACCCAAAATAGGGTCCACAAAACTGTTGGCTTTACATCTTTCGAGGTTAGGGTTTTGCATTTTTTTTATGTTAAAAAGGCCTTGGATCCTCATTGTAACAATCATCTTTTTGTGAATTCAATTATCCGTCACATCTCTTCTCAGAGATAAGCTGCCACCATTCTAGCAAGTCTTTCACTTTGTATTTTTACAGTCTTTGTACATTTTCACTCATTAATAGAAATTGTGTATTATTGTATCTTTTTGTTTATAGTTTCATCTATAATAAATTTTTGTTATATTATTGTATATTTGAGATATATCTATACATTTATTTATTATATCTCTACTCTCATTTCATGTCGAAAATAATCCGGATCACTTTTGCTGAATTTGAACCTTGGTGAGTTGCTTACCTTGCTGAAGAAGTTGTCATGCTTACCTTGTTGAAGGCTAGTATGAACCTATTGTTTGAGGTGTTGGATCTGTCTAACCAATCTGGCTATATGATCTACCAGAGTGTGGAAGGAATATGTCGCTCATGATGCATTAGGAATATCTTGGTGCTCTTCTACAATCTTGTTGTTCTGCTTCTATTGGATAGAAGGGTCTTGGGCCGAGGCTATAGTGGTTGCGGTGTCCTTCTCTTTTTACCAAGTTGTGAAGAGGATAAACTTTGTGGTATGAGAGAATACTTTGCGGAACTATTTTTTTGGTACAGTAGTTGGAACTACCTCTGGTATCCTATAAGGTTGACCCCCCATAGTAAAAATGATGCTACGAGGTCGAGGCTCATAAACAACATGATGCCTCCACATATATGGTTGGCCTAACAGAACATCACAGACTTCTAGTGAGAAAACATCACATAGTAACTCATCCTTGAAGGGATTTATGTCATATGACAAGAGACACTATTGGTTGACACAAATATCTCATCCTTTTGTTATAACCCTAAAATGCACTATACAGGTTTACCTGGCATCAGGCCAACTCATGCCTCTTCCTAGCCAAAGCCATGCTGAGAAAATCCTCAAAAAACCACTTAAATCAAGGAACCCGCACCCTAACCTCTCACTAAGCGTGGGTAACCGCCTGCTGACCTTCT
>JASDQU010205872.1:27352-56054 GCA_032191745.1 Picea mariana
TGGTTCATATTGAAGTTAATGAAAAAGATACTTTTCCCGTCCCGAATACATGAGTCTCATCTATGTTATTTGATTTATGTTTTATCTCTAACCCCCTAGTAGATCAGTAGCATGCATGCATAGTATTGTCTTGATTGCAGGAATCTTTGTGGAAGGAGAAGCAGCAGCAAGGAGATAACAACTCAATGGAGGATCTACTTCAACCGTCGGAAAAAGGTTGGTTTATTCTTCCCGTGTTTGCCTGGGAAAAGGGATTGAGATTTTGGGTAGAAGGTTAAAAGTTAAATCTTAAGGGTCATGATCTGCGTATAAGTTTAGAGCCCTAACTTATTAGTCCGTAGGGTAGAATACCCCACAACACCTTTGCAAATCCATCCGATGTTGTATGGTTTAAGACACCCAACCCCTTAAATGGATTTCTAAAGGATGGGGCATCAAAATTTCTCTTTCCTCAAATATATTGGATCCTTTGTTGGGGGTCTTCATCATCTTCTACTCACCCGTAGCATTCTAACGACTGCTACCAGGATCAAATCTGACCTTTGTTTCACAAGTTATGGCCTACCTAAGTTCTTCAAGCATTCATTGGTTGAGGGCCATGTGGCTCCATCTCCTTTGTACTAGTTCAAGGTTACTACATCCATGGTGGACTTCCATCCATGGTGGAGGTCCATCCACCGTCCAATCCAACAATGGGATTTTATCTTCATTTGACACATATGCTACAGGACAGTTAGACATTCGACACTTCAGTGTTGAATGCCCCTTTTTCCTTTCTACGCGCAAATCCCCTAGAGTCACGAAATCATGAACACCCGAGGTACTTCCATGTATCTCTAGCCTTTGGCCCTTTTGGGAGCATATGTTCTAACATCCAATTCTCCCAAGGTTCTGAACTCCTGAGCTTCTACCACATAGCTCTAGCCTTTGGGCCTTTCAAATTACCTATGACACCACACTCCAATCCTCTGAAGTCCCGAAGTATCGAACTACAGAAGGGTCCCCACTTACACATGGTGACATGGTATATGCAGATATAGGTACAAGTGGATCCAGCCCTTCAGGGGATTTAGTTTTAACATTCCAGCCCCTCAATTTTTTTGAAGTCCCAAACTCCCAGAGTCTTAGTTACTCCACTAAACTTCGGCTTGAAGATCACCTACCAGAAGCTAACATGTGGCAAGGGACAAGAGAGACACGTGCCCTCGTGAGAGGGTGACATTTGTCACGATATAATGGGAATAAATGGTCTACAAAACTTCTGTAACTAGGTGACATGTGGCACCTCAATAGTGGGTCCATGTCACCCCAGACAGATGACCCTTCTAACATCTTTGAGATCTCATGGTAACGATCTGTCCATGTAGATCCATAGATCTATGGCTCCCGTTACTTCGGTACTTCGATATTTAGGAGTTTTGTTGTGAAAAATCCTCATGACTCCCAGATTTGGTCAGTGCCAGACTGACCATAGCCTAGATCTAACAGTTAGGTTCTCGCCACATGGACCCACAGATCCACGACTCTCGTTATGTAAAGAATTCAAAATTAGATATTTTTGCAATGAAAACTCCTCGTGACTCCTGGAGTTGGTCAAATTCAGAGTGACCACACCTCAAATTCCCTGGAGTGCCAAGTATTCGTACTAAAGGATCTAGTGCCACACATCCCCTGTATATCAACGACTAAGATTTACTCCATCATTCATGACATCGGGAACATTTACACTTTAATAACTCTCATCCAACTTCCTCTGGAGTGTCAATTCTCTAGAATATGGGATATCCTACCATGTGTCCTCTTATCCGACAGCCCCAACCCACATCGGGCTTCGGGGCTTCATTCCCTTCACACATCAATAGCCCAGATCTCCCAAATGGATTATCTCCCAGATATACTTGATCTGTTAACACGTGTCCCATTTGATGGATGGTTAAGAGGGGTTCTCAACGGACTACCCAAATCCATGGCTCATATTAATTTATAAGTTTGACATTATACAGTCTTCAACATTAAAACACCTCTATTCTCTTGAAGTGGTCAACGTTGGACTGACCGCGGTGGTGATCCTACATAAGACACATGGAAGAAGGAAAGGGTGACACATGGCTCCCCCACTCAGGGTACATTTCTCCTTAGGTGATGTCACCACACTGCATCACTCCGACCTTCAGCACTTCCGTGATAACCTCATTCCTCGCCATCTCAAATCTCTTGAAGTGGGACTTCAATGAAGTAATTAGTGATACCCCTTCACTGGGCTTGATCTAATGACCCAGAGGGGTCCTGGAGGATCCATATATCCATGTTCCACATTACTTCGCTATTCTATCCTTTAGGGGTTTGATGTTACAACACCCTTGTCCTCCCAAAGATGTCAATGTTGGGCTGATTACATCATAGATCTGACAGTTTGGGTAGTTCTTGGGCATCCTCAAATCTACGACCTAGATTAACTTTGGGCTCTAAAACTTTGGAGGATCCATCTACCTTACGACGAATAACAAAATTCATCAAACTAGTGAATACTGAAGTAGTCGAGGAGTCAACGCTTTCACTCCTTCTCCAAATCCAATGATCGTGATAGACCTTGGATCCTCCCAAATGGATCCCACCTGCTTGTCTTCCAAACAAAAGGATCTTCCCTTTAGAGACTTAAATATCATTATCCTTCCCGAGCTTCATCAGTTCTGAAAGACTTAGGGGCTGGCACATGCTTTTTTCTCTTTCTCCTAGGCTTACTAGACTCCTTTTCCCATGAGACTAAAAATAGTTGGGAGTGTCGACATGAAAATGGGAAACTGTGCCCAAATTTGACGAAATCATAGTTCATTTTCTTAAACTTGAGCCACTATAGGGCTCAAGAATTTACGTGTACAAACCATATAGTTCCTGACTTGATTAAATATGAAATCAAGAAAATATAAAGGGACATAGTATAATCATCAAGCAAACATGCACATCCTTGAAATATTCTTAGTATATCCAACTCTAATTTACAGTTACAGTTCAATTACACATGATATGAGCATACTTATCTATTACAGGTTGTAGCCAAATAGCAGACTCTGGATATTCACCTTTCCACCCAACCATAGGCTCAAAGGCATTCATTATTATCACTTTGGCCACCCCCATTCCGAGCCATGATATCACTAGGTAACTCTTTGCAATTCCTCACATATTCTCTTTCTTTGTCATAGTCTTTGTGAGGTTTATCATATGCTCCCTCAACATCAATCTCATATTTGGCTTGGGTCATGTCTTTCGCATATCATCCATCATTCCTTCCTTCTTGGTGCATCTCTCCTACTCTCTGCAGAGCCTTACATGTGTGCCTCCTCCTAAAAAATATCCCCACTTGTCTGTGCCTATATCATTTTCTGCCTGCCTTTCCCAGAATGGTTCTCAACCTATCATGTTCCTTCTGTGAGAAGGAAGCTTGGGTCTACCTAGGTCTGCATGACTCTATGGTACTTTGAGCTGACACCCTTCTGCCTCCTCATCCAAACCATGCTTCCATTCATGGGGGTGGTTGATTATTCAACCACCAGTCCTTCCTTCATTAATTGATTCCTTGCCTTGGCATCTAGAGGAGATTTATCATTCCCAACAAGGGGAAATTTTGGGGTCATTCAACATAATGAACCCTCTCCTATAATTTTCCATTTTCTTTCCTCTATTGATATCATGGCCAGTACTTCAAGGCTTCACCCCCACAGTCAGTCATTGGAAATTCAAACAATAATATATTTACATGGTTCCCATGCCACAGCATGGTGATCTTGATTAATGATTAATTTCAATTTGGGGGAAACATGGGTGTTACAATCCCATCCCCACTAAAAGGAACATCATCCTTGGTGTTCTTCCTCAGCAACACTTGTCATGCCTTTGTCATTCAACTGCTTCATAAATCTTGATCCTCTTTCTAGGTCAAGTCCATTCAAACTCTTGGTCTTTTTCATCTCTCTTTAATAATCTTGGACAACAAGCATATTAATCAAAATTTCATGTGAAAACATTTATATTGTTGTGAAAAATTCAAGAGGAAAATTTTCATAATGTAGCACAATACTTATTTGTGTAGTCTGTGGATTTATATCCACATGTCTATCTTGTTATCTGGGATCACTATTTTTCCTAGATATACCCATTGTGTGCATGATCCCAATCGATAGTTTATAAGAATTATCAAAGTCTCCTCTTCCTTTTCGTCACTCACCCTCCAGGCCCAGGCTCAGGAATACCCTTCTTTGCTATACAGTCCCTCAGGTGATCCATCTTGAATTGCCATGGATTTCTCGCACAATAATATTTATAGAGACTTAATTGAGCCTTACAATCGAGGCATCCCTCATATTTTCTCTATTGAGGCATCCATCCGGCTTTTGTTGCCATAAAAAACATGTTCTAGGGTAATCATGGCTTACCATAGGTTTTCCTATCCCAATCAGTAGCCTTTTTCATTCTTTGCAGCTTGACAGCATTCATCTGTCCTTTCTGGACATATCTTCTTCTTCTCACGTATATCATAGGTATACAAAAGTTTTTGAGATATCATCATAAATTTTAAATTTTAGAATTTTATTGCAAATTTTTCACCCACAAACTTTTCCATTCCATATTTATTTTCAGATTTGTTCCATAAAGGGACCAAATCCACAAACATGGGACTTTCCTTCCCATAGCAGTTTGTCTTAGCAGAAAATTGGTCTTCCTTATGGGACTACAATACTTCCATATCCAAGACCCTTTTCTTCCTGCAATTTCAACATTCCTTAGCCAAACAAATTATTAGTTTTCATGCACATTATATTTTCAAATTCATGCATACTAACAGTTCAAATCATTTTCATCTAAGCAAGGGTACAAAGCAAAAAGGAAATATATATCATTGTTTATGTATGCATCCTTTCAACATACTAATTGTTTCCAAATGTAATTCAGATATCAAATAACTTTAATCAGTGTGCCAATTTCCATGGGGCACATCCATACCCAAGGCATCCTTACATTGGTTTTAAATTATTATATTTCATGTCAGGCACTCTTGCCAATGGGTGTTGGAACTCAACCCACTTATTACCATATGGATTCTCTGTCTATATTTGTTATTATAGATAACCATATTTTCTTCTTTGAATCGACCACATCCTTAAATCATCACTCATGAAACTCAAAGTTTCACATGAATGACTTTAAGAATTTCTTTCCTTGCGAATAATCAGGGTACCAACATTCAGGGTCACCTAATTTATCTCTTTACCAATCATATAACTCTATAGAGTATTGGAAGATACTTCTTCCACAATGGGAAGCCCTACATATGCCCCATTATTTTATTGCATGCATCTTCTCAATGCATTAAATCAATGTGTTGTCTATGAGCACTTTTTTTCCCAATCATTCCCTGATTGGTCAATGCAGACATATCAGTTCATGAATTCTTTCAAGGGTTACAATGATGCAAGGCTGGAGTTAAACCTTGCTAGATCCTTCTTAAATGCTAACATAATTCAAAACCAAACTCGTAATTCATCCACAGAACCCGATCACTATACGATTTTATGAAGTATTAATGCATGGGTTCCTTGCAAGTTCACCCACCGATCATTCATAGGTCGACGGTTCACGGTGATTGTGGAACCCCAATGTGCTCTCTCTTTATTGGAGAGTTCAATATCCACAATCTGAAAAGTACTCTCCAGACTCTTTTAATCGTGGTCATTGATCATCCACCCCGACGATATCATTGGTGTTGGTTGATTATGGACCGTGGACTAGTATGTCTATTAATTTGGTCTTCACACTTCACAATGATTCCCAACCGTCGATCTAATCGAACGACTGGTGTTTGATATATTAACTCTAGTGAGTCTTTAAGTCGATCTGACAACTGAGATTGGTTTCCCCTCCGATGAATGGCTCACATTCATCTCCTCTATCATGTTCTTGGTTAACATGATTGGATCAACATGTTCTTCCCGAATCATACCCTACTTGGGTATCCATGGAATACCAATTCCTTTAAAAAGTTTAGGAATGATGTTTTAAAATGTAATCCAGGATTCTTATATATATATATATATATATATACATTGGCTTGTATCCAACTGCTCAATTCTCAGCAGTCATTAAGGTTGTGACTTTGTTCTCTTGACAAAATCTTCACACAGTTCCTCCATAGGGATCTCCTTCAACATGCAACTTCCTTATTGCATATCCCTCCATGTCTGTGATAGACTCAACCTTGAGTTAGCTTCAATTGTTTATCAACTATTCCATAAGGAATATAAACATGCGTCTTTGTTATGCCTCCAGATTATTTATCCACACATATTCCTTGTTTCACTAACTTACATCTATGGTGCACTTAACCACATGCATAATCATAATCCTATGTGTATTCACCATAGGTAAATTTTTCAACTCACATACATATTTTCATTGAAACCAGTTAACTCATGATTGTTCACAATTGTTCTCAAGCAGTCCTCAAAAGAATAATCATGTTTCCTTTTATCATGACAATAGAGCATCCTCTATCCTTTACTCTTTGATTTATTTATACCATCCTTTACTGAGGGAATGGAACACATTCCCCTCAAGCTATCACTCAAAAAGAAAATTTCATTATCCCTCAGAATAAAGTCAACCATGCTTCCATGGTATTCATTCAATCTTGGCAAGTGAAAGTCTTGCCATACATGTCACTCATCCAGACACTCATATCATGCCTTTAGTATACATATATCCATATAGGTGCATCACTTGCACCTTGAATATCATTTATATCTAATTCATCTTAATATCAATATTTATGATGTAGGACCTCCTGTCCTAAATCCCTTTTATGAAATCTTTTGTTGTCATTGCATTGTAAACCTCAAAATAATGGTGCCAAGGATTGATCTGTTCCTTCCTTTATCTTATGTACTTTTTCCACATATGACCATTCCTCATTACCATATCTTAACACAGAGCGTTAAACCTTGTCCTCCTCAACTATCTCGAAGGACCTTTGTCCTCCCTTCGTATGACCGAGATCTATGACCTCGGATCAAATCCTTGAGTTTTAATCGATGGTCTAATTCGACAGTCTTGATTAAATTGATCGTGAAGATATATTTCTAGGAAGGATTGTAGAGTATCTACTAGCACGATGTTTAAACCCATCATTGAGTTTTGCAATGGAATATGCACGCTAGCGGATGGACCAATGTGAGCCGTCGATTTTTTGACGGGTGACGATGGATGCTCGTTGGGGATTGTGGAACCGTAACCTGTGCGATCGTTAACTCAACCCTTTGATCCCACAATGGATCCTAGCCATTGATATGCCCTTACTGAGATCCAACAGTAAGGAATTAATTGGATGTTGATCTGACGATCCTCCTCTACAACTCCTAGATATGACGGTTGTTGTGGCTTTCTGCTAAATTCATCCTTTGACTATCATGATCTATTATTTCCTTAGATCAATGGCTCATGTAGCTTCTTCCACCATGGCTGCATGAGCTACCTTAACCTTAATGGCTATCCAATTACAAATAGACTAGGATAATCAATCGTTTACATTGATTGATGATCTTTGGAACACTTATGTTGTTGGTTTAGTTTATAAGATGCACCAAGACCTTTTCTTAGAGGTTTTCTCCTGAAACCTACAATCGATTCTTCATCCTGGAATTTCATACAATCTAACACACACAGGTTCTCCAATTATGAGACAAAGATTCACTTAATTTCCTTAGAGACATACACTATATATACAAATAAAGAAGGATCAAATTATGAGATCAAATCTGATATATCTCAATAGTTTCCTACGCACTCTCTCAAATCCCCAAATCTCTCCAAAGATCACTAAGATCTCTTACTAAACATAACCTTAGAATTCTACAAATATTCAAGATATCTACTCACTCTAAAGTTTCTTGACACACAAAATCTCACTCACTCATGTTCTCATACACATGGACATATCAGAATTCCAGATCCTCCTTCCAAGGATATTGCTTCCATCCTTATGACAAGCCTAATAGGGTCTCTCAACACTGAGCTTCCCTCTCAGTTGAGATCTTGTAGTCGTTCACATGATATCCACCTAGAAGTTTAACATACATAGTCATAACTATGTTTCCCTTTTTATGTGATAACATCTAGCAAGAAAACACTCTTGCCTCAACTTTCATGAAAACATTTCCCACTTGTAAGTACAGTTTGGGAAATTATAACCATGCCCAAGGTAATAAAACAACCAATCTAGCTTCCAACTAGTCTTGATCAGTAGACCTTCTGATCAAGAAAATCCTTTTCTAGATTCCCTTCACTAGGGTCCAACTACATCTATATGGCTACCATCCACCATTGGATGCCAAGCTAACCCATTGGGATTCTAGAAGTGCCCCAACATTTCCTTTAGCACATTTAGGGTCAATATTTAATCAACCATTTTACCTTATTTATAATAATTTTAATGTCTAATAACATTTGGACTATTCCCTTAAAGCCCAAATATAATTTCGAATTATGTTACTTTCTAAGTATTCTAGTTTAGAATTCGAAAGTATCTTTAGGTCATAATCAGTCTTAACCATTACACCTAGAATTCTTCCTTATGTTCAATAAAAGTAAGGGACAGAGGTCACTCTCCTCCTCCCACACGAATTATGGGAGATTAGTTTCCTATCCACCAATCAAGAGAGGTTATTGTGATTTCTCACTCAATCACTCTATATTTCTACAGCTTTGTTTATCATATTGATTAGAAAAACCTTGCCCAGTAATTCCTATACCCAGAAACAAAATTCATTTCTCAGTTCCCTTCGAAACCCAAGAGTTTTTCATGCTCTCCCTTTTTAGAGAATGGTCACCAGACTCATTCCTCTGATTGTTGAGGATTATACACATATACAAGGTTTAATCCTTCATTAAAGGAATAATTATTACTCATAAGGATCCTTTCAATCCATTCACATCCAAGTCTTTCTATTAGTGTTCATCAGCATAATCCCACTCCTGTAAGATCGACTATGATTTCCCAAAGAAATGATAGGCTTCATTTTCCACAGACTAGCATGATTTAATCTCATAGGGTAAAATCCCAACTGAATTTTAATCTACATCCTTCAATGAACCTGTGCAGATAACTTCCATACGATAGTGATACTCTCACTGGGCTCATGTTAGCCTTGGTAAACTAGCCTTTCGATTGTTCTTTGGCCCATCCAGGCCTATGTATGGATCATGATCTGTTATATAGGGTAGGGTAGTATGCCCTCTCCCTTAAAGTTTTTATAATAATATTTTTATGTGACTCATGCATGATCCCAAGCAAGCCAAGTGTTGTTTCGATGCTCTGATACCAATTTGTAAGACACCCAACCCCTTAAATGGATTTCTAAAGGATGGGGCATCAAAATTTTTCTTTCCTCAAATATATTTAATCCCCTTTCAGGGGTTTTCATCCTCTTCTACTCACCTGTAGAGTTCTAATAATTGCTACCAGGCTCAAATACAACCTTTGGTTGATAACTTATGGCCTCTCAAATTTCTCTGGGCATTCATTGGTTGAGAGCCACATGGAACCCACGTGACTCCATCTCATTCATACCAATTAAAGGTTCCTACATCCACGATGGACGTCCATCCACCATCCAATCCAATAGTGAGATTTGATATTCATTTTACACATAAGTTGCAGGGAAGTTCGGTGTTTGGCATTTGACACTTCAGTGTTGAACGCCCCTTTTTCCTTTATGTGCACAAATCCTTTAGAGTCTTGAAGTCTCGAACCCCCGAGGTACTACCATGTAGCTCCGGCCTTTGGCCCTTTTTGGAGAATATTTTATAACATCCAAGTCTCCCGGAGATATGAAATCCCGAGGTTCTACCATGTAGCTCCAACCTACGGGCCTTTCGACTTACCTACGACATCACACTCCAATCCTTCGGAGTCCTGAAGTCTGGGACTCCTGAAGGGTCCCCACTTACACGTGGTGAGGCAGTATATGGAGAGACAGGTACATGTGGATCTGTCCCTTCAATGGAATTAGTTTTAACATTCCATCCCCTCAATCTTTTCAAAGTCCCGAACTCACAAAGTCTTAGGTACTCTACCAAGCTTTGGCTCGACGATCACATACCAGAGGCTAACACATGGAAATGGAAAAGATCGACACATACCCTCATTAGGAGGTGACATGTGTCATGATCTAATGGTCATAAAGCGTCTACGAAATTTCTATAACCAGGTGACACATGGCACCTCAATCGTGGGTCCACATCACCCCAGACAAATGACCCTTCTAACATCTCATAGATCTCATGGTAGAGATCTATCCATGTATATCCATAGATCTACAACTCTCGTTACTTCGGTACTTCAGCCTTTGGGAGTTTTGTGGTGAAAAATCCTCATGAATCACGAAGTTGGTTAGTGCCAGACTGACCATAGCCTAGATCTAACGGTCAGGTCCTAGCCACATGGACCCATAGATCCATGAATCTTGATACATAGGGAATTTTACATTCGAGAGTTTTGTAATGAAAACTCCTCATGACTCCCGGAGTTGGTCAGCACTGGACCAACCACACCTAAAATTACCTGGAGTTCTAAGTCTCCGGACTAAAGGATATGGCACCACGCATCCCCTGTATATCAATGACTAATATTTACTTCATCGTTCGTGACTTTAGGAACATTCAAACTTTAATAAATCTCTTCCAACTTCCTCCAAAGTGTCAAGTCTCTGAACTATGAGATCTCGTACCACGTGTCCTCTCATCCGACAGCCCCAACCCACATTAGGCTTCGGGGATTCATTCCCTTCATGCATCAACAAACCAAATCTCCTAAATGAATTATCTCCCGGATATACTTTATCTGTGTACATGTGTCCTAGTTGATAAATGTTTAAGATGGATTCTCAACGTAGTCCCCAGATCCACAAATCATATTAATTCATAAGTTCAACATTCGGTAGTCTTTGGCGTTAGAACACCTCTATTCTCCTGAAGTGGTCAATGTCAGACTGACCACAGTGGTGATCCTACATAAGACACATGGAAGAAGGAAAGGGTGGCATGTGGCTTTCCCACTCGGGGTACACATCACCTTAGGTGATGTCAGCACACTGCATCACTCTAGCCTTCGATGCTTTGGCGATAACCTCATTCCTCGCCATATCAAATCTCCCAAAGTGGGACTTCACCGAAGTAATTAGTGACACCCCTTCACTGGGCTCGATATAACGATCAAGAGGGGTCTCAAAGGATGCATAGATCCACAGTCCCCATTACTTTGTGATTCCTTCCTTTGGGGGTTTTGACGTTACAACACTCCTGTCCTCCCAAAGTAGTCAATGCCAGGACGATTACATTGTAGATCCAATGGTTAGGGTAGTGCTTGGGCATCCTCAGATCTATGGCCCAGATTAAGTTTGGCTCTGGGTCTTTGGAGGATTCGTCTCCCTTATGAAAAATACCAAATTCACCAAACTCGCAAAGAATGAAGCAATCGAGGATTTAACAGCTTCGCTCCTTCTCCAAATCAAATGGTCATGATAGACCTTGGATCCTCCCAAATAGATCTCATCCACTTGTCTTCCAAATGATAGGATCTTCCCTTTTGATACTTAAATCTTGCTATACCAATTTTTAAGAGATCCAACCACTTAAATGGCTTTCTAAAGGATGGGGCATCAAAATTTCACTTTCCTCAGATATCTCGGATACTCTGTCGAGGGTCTACATCCTCTTCTACTCACCTATAGCATTTTAATGACTTCTAGCAGGCTCAAATCCGAACTTTGGTTCACAATTTATGGCCTCCCGAAGTTCTTCTGATGTTCATTGGTTGAGGGCCACATGGCACCCATGTGGATCCATCTCGTTCGTACCAATTCAAGGTTCCTACATCCACAGTGGACGTCCATCCGCCATCCAATCCAACAACAGGATTTGATATTCATTTGACACATAAACTGTAGGGGAGTTCAGCTTTCAGAACTTCGATGTTGAACGCCCCCTTTTCCTTTTTACGCACAAATCCTATGGAGTCCCAAAATCATGAACTCCCAAGGTACTGCCATGTAGCTCTGGCCTTCAGCCCTTTTGGGAGAATATGTTCTAACATCCAAGTCTTCATAAGCTTCAAACTCCTAAGGTTCTACCATGTATATTCAGCCTTTGCGCCTTTCGACTTACCTATGACACCGCACTCCAATCCTCGGGAGTCCCAGATTCCCGAAGGGTCCCCATTTACATGTGGTGATGCAGTATATGCAAAGATAGGTACAAGTGGGTCTGACCCTTCAACGGATATATTTTTAACATTCCATCCCCTCAATATTTTTGAAGTCCTGAACTCCTAGAGTCTCAGGTATTCCACCAACCTTTGGCTCGGTGATGATGTACCAGGGGCTGACACGTAGTAAGGAAAAATAGCGACATGTGCCCTTGTTAGGGGCTAACACATTTCATGATCTAATAGGAATAAAGGGTCTACAGAAATTTTGTAACTAGGTGACATGCGGCACATCAATCATGGGTCCATGTTACCCTAGATAGAAGATCCTTCTAACATCTCTCAGATATCATGGTAGAGATATTTCCATGTAGATACATAGATATATGGATCTCCTTACTTCAGTACTTCGACCTTCATGATTTTTGCAGTGAAAACTCCTCTTTACTTCTGGAGTTGGTTAGTGTCAGACTGACCATAGCCTAGATCTAATGGTAAAGTTATCACCACATGGACCCATAGATCCACGACTCTTGTTACTTCGGGAATTCAGCATTCGAGATATTTTCTATGCAAACTCCTTGTGACTCTCGAAGTTGGTCAGTTTTAGATTGACCATGCCTCAAATTCCATGGAGTACCATGACTCCAAACTAAAGGATATGGCACCACGCATCCCCTGTATGATGATGGTTGAGATTTACTCCTTCATTCACAAATTCGGGAACCTTCACACATTAATAACTCTAATCCAACTTCCTATGGAGTGTCAAGTTTCTAGACTATGATATGTCTTGTCATGTGGCCTCCCCTTGGATGGCCCCAACCCACATTAGGTTTTGGGGCTTCGTTCTCTTCATGCATCAATATCCTAGATCTCCTGAATGAATTATCTCTTGGATCTTGATAACATGTGTCCCAGTTGATGGACGGTTAAGAGGGGTTCTCAAAGGACTCCTGAGATTCACGACTCATATTAATTCGTAACTTCGACATTCAAGAGTCTTTGTTGTTATAAAACCTCTATTCTCTCGAAGTGGCCAACGTCAAACTAACCATGGCATTGATCCTACATAAGACACATGGCAGAAGCCAAGGGTGTCACATGGCTCTCCCACTCGGGGTACATGTCACCTTAGGTGATGTCAGCATGTTGCATCACTCCAGCCTTCGGTGCTTTAGTGATAACCTCATTCCTCACCATCTCAAATATCCTAAACTGGGACTTCGCCGAAGTAATTAGTGATACCCCTTCACTAGGATTGATCTAACGACCGAGAGGGATTCTGAAGGATCCATAGATCCACGGTCCACATTACTTCGTCATTCCGGCCTTCGGGGGTTTTGACATTACAAAACCCCGGTCCTCCCAAAGTGATCAACGTCGGGTTGATTACATCATAGATCCTACGCTTTGGGTAGTTCCCAGGAATCTTGAGATCTACAACCTAGATTAACTTTGATCTACAGAACTTCAGAGGATCTATCTCCTTTACAATGAATACCAAAATTCTCCAAATTCACGAAGACTGAAGTAGTCAAGGAGTTAGCTCATGCGCTCCTTCTCCAAATCTAGTGGTCATGAAAAAATTTGTATCCTCCCGAATGGATCTCATCTGCTCGTCTTCCAAACAAAAGGATCTTCCCTTTTGAGACTTAAATCTTGCTATCCTTCCTGAGCTTCGTCAGTTCTGAAAGACTTAGGCATTGGCACACACTTTGTTCTCTTACTCTCGGGCTTACCAGACTTATTTTTCCAAGAGACTCAAAACAACTGGGAGTGTTGACATGCAAATAGGAAATTGTGCCCAAAGTCAACGATCTTACAGATCATTTTCTTAAACTTGAGCCACTACAGGGATCGATCATTTATGTGTACAAACCATATAGTTCCCTACTTTCTTAAATACACAATCAAGAAAAGATAAAGGGACACAGTCTAATCATCAAGAAAACACGCACATCCCTGAAACATTCTTAGTATATCCAACTCTAATTTATAGTTACAGTTCAATAACACAGGATATGAGAAAACTTATCTATTATAGGTTGCAACCAACTAACTAACTGTGGGTGTTCCCCTTTCCACCCAATCATAGGCTCAGAGAAATTTGTTCTTAGCACTCTGGCCACCCCTGTTCCAAGCCATGATATCACTAGGGAACTCTTTGCAACTCCTCAGAGATTCTCTTTCTCTATTATAGTCTCTGCGAGGTTTATTAGATGCTCCCTCAGCATCAATCTCACTTATCTTTGGCTCAGGACATGTCTTTCGCATATCATCCATCGTGCCTTATTCCTCGGTGCATCTCTCCTTCTCTCTACAAAGCCTTATGCACACACCTCCTCCTCAAAAATGGTCCCCAATTTTATGCACGTGTATCCTTTTATGTCTACATTTACTAGGATGGTTCTTGACCTATCTTGTTTCTTATGTCAGAAGGAAACTCAGGTCCTCCTGGGTCTGCAAGAATCTGTGGTACTTTGGGCTGAAATCCTCCTTCCTTTTCAGCCAGACCATGCTTCCATTCATGGGGGTGGTTGATTATTCAACCACCAGTCCTTCCTTCATTAACTTATTCCTCTCTTCAGGATCCAAAGGGAGTTTATCATTCCAAACAAGGGGAGATTTTGGGGTCATTCGACATAATGAACCCTCTCCTATAATTCTCCCTTTTCTTTCCTCTAGTGATGTCATGGCCAATACTTCAAGGATTCACCACCAAAGTCAGTCATTGACAATTCAAACAATAATATATTTACGCTGGTTGCCATGCCATATCATGGTGATCCTAATTAATGATTAATTACAAGCTAAGGGAAATAGGGGTGTTACATATGACAATGGGTGTGGTTTTATCGGCAAATCTAATTGCTTGACTACCTCTACTGAGATGAGGTACTTCTGGCTTCCACTGTCAATAATAAAATTCAATGGGGTCCCCTTCACCTACATCTATGAATGGAAAATGCACTCCCCCTCCTCAGGATCCTCTGGTTATTTTGGATGGATTGTTGCGGTCATGACAATAGAAGTGGGTTTTGCATCGAATATTTGTCTCCTTTTATTATTTTTTGAAATGGAGTCTGATTTAGGGCTTGTATTTGTTTCTTCAATATTGACCCCCAATGATTTTTTCGAGCGACATTCTTCGTTGTTGTCCCAAGGGATTTTGTGCACGTCGCACCACTTCCCAGTGTCCTTCTTCATCTTCTGTTTCACTTCTTTTCTTATGGCTTGGACTGGGTGTCTTGAGGTTGATTGTTATGTGAGTTAGGAATGTCTTTACCATAATTTGGTTGTTACGGATTTGCAAACCCAAATTCCCATTTGTTTTGTTGCTTAAATTTATGCTCGATTTTGACACCATATTGATAAGAGTCTCCCAGTGATGAGATGTCCAAAAACTGCATTTTTGTTTGGATGTACTTTTATAGAGCCTCGTGTTATTTCAGAACCATATGTCACTTATATTCTTTGATACCCAACTTGGTGTGCATGGTATGGTAAGTATTTGTGAACTTTGGCACTGTTTGGTCCCGCTTTCGATGCAGCGTGGTCCATCTCATGTATCGATCATCATAGTTTCCCACAGGGTAATATTGCTCCTTGATCGCATCCATAAAAAAATCCCAAGTGGGCTCGACCCCAAATATTCCAGACTCCTCTATGGAAATTTTCTCCCAGTAAGTTTCCCACCAATGTTTAACATGGGGGAGAGCCTTAAGGAACACAAAGGTGATCTTTTCTCTGTCGGAAAAATTGTGAACAGAGAAATAACCTTCTAGCAAATTTAACCATATTTTCAAATCATCTACATCGATTTGACCTTAAAATACGGGAATATCAAAATTAATTTCTACCTTGAATGGGGTAGCATCTACAAAGTGACAACTTGATGAAGACACCCTATTATTTTTGACAATCATTGAAGGATTTGGGAAAAAATCTCCAACATCTTGTTCCTCTATTGTGCGAGGGATTTTGCGAGCAATGAATTGATGGGGTCTTCTGCTCCCGCATCTCTCTTTTCTTCTGCCATGGGATGCTTCTTAGGTTGGAAAGAGCGGTTGTCCTCAAGATAATCTAGCTTGACACCCAAGTCTCTATACCCTGACCTCGTCGTGGAAATGCACTAAGAAACAACAAGGAAGATATGTAACAATGAAATATAAAAAGATACTGCAATAAGCACAAAGATACACTAATGCACAATTTTCATTAATGAGAGAATGTAGAAAAACTATAAAATTATAGACTGAATGACTTGCTAGAATGGTGGCATCTTATCTCTAAGAAGAGATGTGATGGATATGCTCATTCACAAGAAGATAATGATGATTACAATGAGGCTCTAAAGGCATTTTTAACATAAATAAAATCCAAAACCCTAACACTTGCATATGAAATGTCAAAAGTCATGTGGGCCCCAATGGGGTAAGTTGGTACATCAATTCCCAAGGGTGTAACTTTTTCATACAATCTTCGTTTGGGGCACACGATAGATCATTTGAAAGGTCTATTTGAGGAATGCACATTCTTTCATCACACTTTGGATAATTCCTATAGTTTGATTGTGGCGGGACCAAAAAATGTTGTTTAGGGCCTCAACATGGCCCCGAAAGTTTAGGACTTGAAAAGCTATAGAAAAACTACCAAAGTGGAAACCCTTGTTTTGAGCCAGTAGAATAGGTGGGTGGCCACCGATTTCTTCCTGCATCACATCCTGTAATGACATTTTCTTTTTCTTGTACCAAATCCTTATAAACTTATTTTTTACATTAATATTAATTGTACCAACTGAGTCCATCCACGAATACCCCAAAACAATATCCAAATCAGTCAGATCTATAGCATGGAAATTAGAATGCAACACATATTTATCCATAGTGAGCTTCAAATCTTTAAAAATTTGAATATTTTTACCCTCAACATGTGTTCTTTGAATATTATTTGTAGGAACTTGAAATCGATTAACCAACTGAATATTGATAAAATTTTGTTGGAAAATAGGGTTAATAGAAACAATTACATTTTCTTTATGAATACAACCATGAACGTGTAATATAGATTTTCCACACAAGAAAAAACCTTGGTGATGTCTTTATCTATACACTTCATATGATACCACTTTTCTAAAAGTACTTGTTCAAATGCTTCATCCGAAAGTGCCATCATCTTGGCAGGGTCCAACAATTGCCACCATATCTTAACATCATCTGTGAAACTAACAAGTAACATAATTTCCATTTTTTCCAAACTGACATCTCTTATTTTATAATTTATTCAATACTAGGGCCATCATATTTCCCTATAAAATACATCTTTCTATGAAAACCCCAAAATTAGAACTAGGGTTTGTAAAAATTAATCACGCGGTTTTTTCTATAAAAACCTTGAAAATAGTTGAATTTAAAATGTTCATAACTTTACTTTCTGGACTTCATTTTGATTGATTTGTTTTTTTAAATTGGTTGTTTTTTTAGAGGAATTGCAATTATTTTCTGCAAATTATGAGCAATAAGCTTTAGAACTGAGTATGAAGTGCATCGCCCCCCTTCTTTTTTCTTTGAAAAAATCTGCAAAATGACCCAAAATCTTATTCCCTTCTTTGGAAAAGGAAATAGATATGATACCAAATGGTATATACCTAAATATATCTGAAAATATACTTCAAAAATAACCAAGAATAAATCAAACCATTCACCAATAATGAACACAATAATGTATACAAAACCCTTGAGGTAGGGTAACACCATATATTATTTCTTATGGAAGGAATGCACTCCCAAGCAATAATGTAGTTTATCTAGAGAGGTAATGGGGGGGCCGAAGGGCCCATAGTAATAATAGTGGAGGCTATTCAATATAAGGTTGACTAGGTCCACTATTTTATTAAATAAGGCCCACTATGATAGTTGGATATAATAAATGTAAGATGACTTACTAGAAAGTTTGTTTCGAGGATGAAACATGCTTAAGGGGGGTGGAATGTATTATACCTAGGGAGGTAATATGGGAGGTAACCAAGGAGAATGATTTTATGTATTATTAGTGGATTTCATTCAATGTAAGGTGGACTAGGTCCACTATATTATTAAATAACACCCATTATCATAGTTAGATATAATAAATAGGATTTCTAGAATATTCCTTCTCTAGAATGTTCCTAGAAGATAGAGAATGCTATATAAAGAAGTGTAAAAAATGTATTGGATCATGGTGAAGAATATTTTTATTTCACAAAAAAGTATTTCTTGAGGAGTGTTATCCTTCCTTAAGGATTAATGTATGGTGTTACCCTACCTCAAGGGTTTTGTCTATTTATTGTGTTCATTATTGGTGAATGGTTTGGCTTATTCTTGGTTATTTCTAAAGTTATATTTGTAGATCAATTTAGGTATATAACATATAGTCTCCTCCAATTCTTCCAACTCATCTCTGGCATGTGTTATCTTGGTAAGACATGTTGAAACTGTGTCTATCTTGGTCATCTTCATGCTTCTTAGTTTTTCTTGCAATGTCATCTTCATGTTCTCATTGGAGCTTTAGTAAAAGATTGGTTAAAGAATACCACATTTAATAAGCATTCTTCTTACATGAAACATGAGGAATTAGGTGATATTTGATTGCATCCAATAGAAATCTCTTGGCCTTAGAATTCATCTTGTTATACTCATCCAACTAAACTGGATCTGTAGGAATGCCAACGGGTGTAGTGGTGGTATGGTTCACAATGTGCCATAACTCATATTATTCCAATAATAAGGCAATCCTCTCCTTCCAAGGAATAATGTTTTCAGCCCCATTCAAACTATCTTCAACCCTCAAACCTGTATCCATCTGACCTGCTCAACTAACCACTAAGTCCAACTCTCTTTTTGGTGAAGTATTGTTCTCCCTCAACAAAATCCTTGTGGCTAACTGTTGTTTTGTGTTTGTTGATATATTTCCCTTCTCATTTTGTTATGTACTCAGATACCATGTAAATTTCTTAGACCCAGCCCGGTTTCAATATCAATATTTTTTTCTCATAGTTTAATGCCCAACCCACATTTCATTTGCAGTTGAAAATGCAAATATATAACCAAAAATTTATAAACTAAAACACATGAGTCTTTTTCAGAAAAAATGAAACAAAAATAAATGCACACACCCAAAAAATATAACTCGGATTTTTTTGAGAAAATAACCCCTGAAAAAACCCACAAGGGGAAAACCAATTAGAGCGAGTGTTTTTTCATTTATTTTAGAGCTCAGAGAAATTTCTTTTTACAACAGAATATATCATCATTAAATACAAACTTTTCTCCATTTCCATGCCAACAAACACATCCTTGAAAATCATGCCCAATTTTCTCCTCGGTTTATGTTTCCATAAATATGTACTATGTACAGAAGATACATCAATAAATGTTGTACTATAGTTATTCAAAAATCATGCATGTGTGTTGTAATAAATGATCAAAAACTTATGCCCATTGGTTGCCTAGATTTTTGTGTCAAAACTTCCTTGAAATTTCTGCATAGTCACCCTCGATTTTTGTGCCCTCTTTCAGTTGTATGGTCTGCTCTAATCCATATAGTATGGCCTCATTTAATACTTAACTCTTCTCCTTGATTTGCATGCCTGCTCCCTACCTTAGAATGTGTTCCCTAGTAGTAAAATCACCTTCACTTATTCTTCTTCTTCTTCTCTCTCTCTCTCTCTCTCTCTCTCTCTCTCTCTCTCTCTCTCTCTCTCTCTCTCTCTCCATTCAAAGATTGTGAATGACTCAATGGGGGCACTTAAATCCCTAGGTTTTCATTTTTTCCATCTCAATGAAAAGTGACTTAACCATAAGATCTAATGGCTGAGATTTAATCTTGGGTCGTCTAGATCAATGATTGTGATAGAATCACAACTTAGTCTCTTAAGTCACCATTTTCATGACATATTCTCAAAAGTCATTTTTAACTTTATATCTCATCAAGTTAATGTACTAGGGACCACTTTCAACATTTTCCCACATCCTAGATGCCAAGCCTATGTGGGAAAGACTTGTCCAAGGTACAATTTTTAACAAATTTCCCTATGGAAGCATCTTCTTTGAAACCATAATGTAGAAAAAAATTAGAATTCTCTTTCCGTAATGACTTTAGAGACTTTATGAATTATTCAATACTAGGACCATCATCTTTTCCAATATAATACATATTTCTTGGAATAAATATTGAAAAAAATATAGGACTTATAAAAAATAACTTACTCTTCAATGAAACATTCTAGAGAAGGAACATTCTAGTAGGTGAAACCTTCTAGTAAGTCTTCTTACATTTATATATTTAACACTACTACATTGGCCTTGTTTACTAGAAATGGCCTCCATATATAGTAATACATAACCATATAACTATTATTGTTCCCCTTGGGTACCTGTTGGCCCTCAACCAAGTTTTGAGAGAACATTGGTTGTGTTTGACCATTTTTGGAACTTCAACAGGCTGGTCGAAGATGGAGCGCCCAGACGAAGCGGAGATCTCAGGATCCCTCTTGTTTTGCATTCTTTTTTGGTATTTTAGGGTTTATGTAACGGGTATGGGATGTCAGCCCATGGTTTTACCCATGTTTAGGACTTTTTGTAATGTATAAATAAGTAGCTAAGCAATGTAAGAAGAGGAGAATTGGCTTAGTGCATGACTAGTTTCTTCGTGCAAGAGTATGTTAAGACTTGCAGGGCTAGGTGCAAGCGATTGTAAGAGGCTTTGTGTAGACAAACTGTGTAAGTCTCTATGCCTTGACCCAATCTTGAGGATGGTGGATCTAGTGCACTATGCATAGATCACCTATCTAGTGCAAAGTTGGCTCTGTGGCTTGGTGTGTGTAAGAAGATTGAAGGAGACTAATAAAGAAGAAGAAGAGTTAGTGGACGTAGCCCCACACTAAGGTGAACCACGAATATCCTGTGTTGATGTTATTTATACAATGATTGTCCATGTCGTTTATTTGTTTATCTTCTTAGTGCATTGATATTTATATATGTTAGATAGATGTATGGATTCTTAGTGCTCTATTGATGGTAAATGAATGTTAAATCTGTGTTAATGAGATGTGCTAAGTGATTGGGAGTGCTTGATCTGATCATTACTACATTGTTCTGTACTTAGGGTTTAATCTACGATGTGAATGGATTTATCAACTAATGCATATTGATAAGCTAAGTGCTTTGTTAAGTGTTGTAATCACATATCTGTATCCTAGCTTGGTTGTAGACACCTGAGTCCTACAACCCCCGCTACCTCTACATCGGGTGAGACTTCACTTGATTCACAGGTGTTGCCGAAAGGGCCAGTATTTAGGTTTTTGTTGGTGCGTTGTTGAAGCATTGAACCATGGGTCTACCCCTGTGCCAACAAATGGTTCTGTTGTCGGGACCTGAAACTGTGATTGTTGGGAACTGAAGAAAAGAGAAAGCTATGTGCGTAGATCTGTTGTGGTAGTGCGCATTACTCTACTTGACTTGTGAAACTTGGTGATAAGAAAGGAACCAGATCTGAAGAAAAGAGGTAATATCTTAAAGCTTCGTGCTCTGATAAAGGTAAGATAAGTGGAAATTTTTTCTTCAAAATTATGAATCTAGGTATGTTTGATAGATTTTGTACTGGTTTGAAAACT
This sequence comes from Picea mariana, assembly GCA_032191745.1. NCBI lineage: Eukaryota > Viridiplantae > Streptophyta > Pinopsida > Pinales > Pinaceae > Picea > Picea mariana. The sequence goes on from JASDQU010205872.1 coordinate 49,261, forward strand.
AGGGCATAGCTAGAATAAAGAAGTGATCCGAATAAATTTGATAAAAATAGAGAAAGATATGTTATTCCTATGCATAGAAAGAATTTTTGGACTAAAAAATGGATGTAGGAACCTAGAAAGAAATTTTGCAGATTGCAGACCCATCATTGTGATCCCAGTGCAAAGTACAGGAAAGGTTGGGGATCATTTAAAAGAAAGAGAGTATTGACATTGTGTTATAATTGTATAAGATTGGGACATATTGCTAAGGAATGCCCTTGTACATGTCCTATTTGTCTTTGTTGTAAAGTTATTGGTCACAAAGTTGAGGATTTCCCTAGAATGATTGCCAAATTTGAAAAGATGAACATGAGACAAGAAAACTATGAAGAAGACCAAGGGAATACAGATATGTTAAAAAACCAGAAAGAGTCAGAGACTATGTTATTGCAAATGAAATAAAATATGAATGATCATAGAGACATTAGTTTACCCAAGATCTTAAAAGAGAAACATCACATAGAAACAAGAATAGGAGACTTCGACATAGACTGTGTCTTGGATGAAGAAACACATGTGAATATTATGCCAGAAAGCACTTGGGAAATTTTGGGAAAGCCTGTTATGATACCTTCATTGGGAAGGATAGGCTTGTTTACAGGCAAGATGATAACCCTATGTGGAAGAGTTACTAATGTACCTATGATTTCTCATGAAACATCGACCGAAGAAGAATTTGAAGTCATTAAGTTTGTTGAGAAAAACACCCCTTTTCCACTTTTGTTAGGAAAGACTTGGATTGAGAAGGACCGGATCAGAAAGAAAGCAGAAGAGTAAGCTACATAACAGAAAAATAAATAATTAAGGGACCTCATAGCTAGAAAGATAGCGCGACTAATGCAAGAACAAGAGGATAAGTTAAAGCAACGGAGGGACAGAGAATTAGTTGTCGAAGTTGAAATAACACAAGAAGGCTTAAAGAACCTATCCATGGAAGAAATAAGTGCATCCACCCCAGAAATAGTAAGAGAAGAGGTATTACCTTTGAACCCTTTGGAAGAACCTCAACAATGTGAAGTTACTGCACTAAGGGAAGATAAGAATAAGAATGGAAAGAGGAATCTAGAGAATCAAATCACATGAAAGAAGGCAAGAAAACTTAGTAAGAAGAAAGAAAAGTTAGAAAAAACTGCAGGAAGTTCCAGAGAAGACTTCGTAGAAGGCAGGCCTGCAAAACTTGAACCTCGTCGGAATAGCAGAACCACGTAGAATGGGAATTCTCCATGACAAAGATATATGACTATTGGAGGCATCCCTACCATTAGAATGATGCTCTAGAATGGCAAAAAAATAGTTATTGATAGGAAGATCGCCATTGGACCATTGGCACTGTGCCATAATGGCCCAATTCGTATTGATTGAAGAAGTCTGACTCATTGGAGGAATCCATTATGGCATTGCTTATTTAATTCGTCGGATGATGCACCGAGACCACATTTTTCAAACTAAGATATCTGAGCTAACATAGAATTGATTACATACCACGTTGTGCTATTTAGACCTTGCCATCTGTTTGATTACCTTGTCTGTCTATTCACCTACCTAATCTCCATGATTACAAGTGTGAATGTCAGGTGAGCATAGCACGCTACATAAGTCTATAGAGGAGATTTTGATAGAGCTCATGGATGAGAAAGTCATGTCTATAGGAATACAGGCATCATCGACGGGTGGATTGCAAGAATCCCCCTCAACTGGACATCGGTGTAGTTGAACCGTGACTGAGAAAAGAAGAAAACACTGAGATGATCTGGCTAACGCGAAGCAGATCTCATCGGTCTTTCCTGACTACATACCATCGTTGGTTGGTGCAGTTAGTCGTGACAGTGTTCCATGTGACTTTGAGTACACGTTGATCATTGTGTGCCTCCCGAAGGAGATACACACAGTTGGACCTCAGTTGGGACTGATCCCAGCTCTCAAGATCAGTGACTTCAACCTTGGAGACAGAAAGAACTATTTGATCCTCACGTCACATAGGTACCTCATGAATATGACTGGAAAGAATCCCAAGATAGTTCCCCAACCATGGATTAAGGATCTCATGCACTCCACAATATTAAACATAATGAAGATCCCCCACTTTGGCCAACATCAGGAGGTTAACGCTTGCGTTAAACTCCTCCTGTCATGCTATCATGGAGGGTATCTATGGATTGATAGTTGCATGGTTGTGGATTCGATGTTGATCCACTTGATCACAGGACTGAGCATGCAGGGAGCGGACCCTCAAAAGTTCTACCTAGGGAAGACATCCGATTTCTCTCTAGCACAACGCATCAAGGAAGACTATGGGAATGTAGAGAAGGGGAAGCGAGACTACAAGGTAGCCTGCATCCAGGATGGCGCAGTGCACCTTTCTTGTTAGCTTATAGAAGGAAAGATCATCCAAAAGAACCATCCAACACAAGTCACAATATTCGTAGTCGACCTTGCAGGGAAGTGTGTCAAAGGAATGCAGATGAAATGGGTGAGTTACCTCGTCAATGAGTTGGAGAATTACTTTCATGAAGCGCAGGACCAAGAATAAAAATTTCATTTCAGTTGGCTATTGATTTTAATCGTATTTTTCGCCTAGCACATGCCAGAAGGAGCAACATTTCCTGAAGTTGATCCATCAAAGTCGTTGGCCACAAGGTTCTCCACCTTGTGGTACATGAATTATATGGTGAAGTAGTGGTAGTCGAATGTTGTCTTCCATACTTACTACTTACAGCTAAAGCATCCCATTGAATCATTTCCCCGAATGACACTGAATACAATCCATTAGTACATGCCACTAGTGAAGTTCTGCGCAGATCGACACTTTATCTATATCCCTGTGCATAAGGATGAAAGTAAGGAGGAGCTGCAATCTTACTATAAGTTGATTGAGGAATACATGGAAGAGATCACTAAGGAATGGCCAGCAAAATTCCTTATGTTGTTCGAGGATGCAGAACTCTCTAACCCTGACATCATCATAAGTCCATTAGTCACCCGGGTCAAATATGATGGGCAGAGAAGCGTGAAGAAAATGAATAAAAAGGAATAAGTCCAATACATATAAATTGGTGAGGATGACAGTGCATCATACGAAAGTAGGCTTGACTAACCTACAGGAGGAGGAGGGGACAAAGTAAACCAAGAGGAAGGAGGGGAATAATGATACAAGCAAGATAAAGGTGAAGCCACACCGCCGAAGGATCCCCTCACCATAGCAGAAGCATCACATAAGAGGAAGGTTTCCCCGGAGAAACCTTTGGCAAGAAAGAAGTCCCGTGCCAACAAGCCTCAGTTAAAGAATGTGCTCACAGTGGACGATATCGAGCTCAACATCAAAACTGTAGAATACGCTTCATAAGACATCTTCCAGAGACATGGAGCAAAGCAAGAGTCGATTTATGATAGAATAGAGAAGGAGCTCAAGGACATCCAACAAGTGATCTATTTGAGCCGCACAGTGCCTACTACACCATATTTAGTAGAAAGTGTACAATTGGGGGATGAACCCACCCAATTGAGAAGGTTAGCAGATGCACCAGAAACTCGACTTCGTTGAGCCCAAGAAGAAAAGGAACAGGCTACAGAAGCCATGAAGAAAGAAAAGGAAGAGGCCTTAGGGAAACTTTGAGTTGTGCAGCGGGAGAAAGATGAAATAAGGGCAATGTTCGAAGAGGACAAAGAGAAGATGCAGAAAGAAAAATACCAGCTGCTTGCAGAGAATATTGTGGTTAAGGAGGTAGTAGCTAGAGCACTTCGCTCTATGTCGGGATTGGAACATGAGGAAGAAGATTCAACTGAGATGGAAGTGGGGAAGCTCGCCAAAGCCATTCAACAGCTTCAAGCAAGAGTAATGGAGCTATAACTCCAAGCAGTGTCGAGCACTCCATAAGAAGTGCGCGATTAGAGGGAAGAAGCTGTTAGGAACCCTGTAGAAAGAACCAGGGCACTCGCCTCTAAGTGTAATAAACTAAGTGATCAAAGTGCACAGACCTACGAGCACCTTGTAGAAGATCTGGAGCTAAGTAAATTGGAAGCACATCTCCAGGAGGTGAAGCAACATGTGTCCACGGTGCAAGCACAGATGAAGTTTCTTACTGCAATTAAGAAGATGAAGAGGTCACAGGATCAGTGCGCAGTTCAGCAGCAGGTCACTGCTATCCAAATCAAGGTTATGGAAGTGACACAAAGACTCCAGCTGGTGTAGGACAAAGCCTGCATGTTTTCTGAAGAAGGGTTAGGTGCAAGCAATTGTAAGAGGCTTTGTCCAGACAAACTGTGTAAGGCTCTATGCCTTGACCTAATCTTAAGGAAGGTGGATCTAGTGCGTTGTGCACAGATCACCTGTCCAGTGCGAAGTTGTCTTTGTGGCTTGGTGCCTATAAGAATATTGAAGGGGACTAATAAAGAAGAAGAAGAGTTGGTGGACGTATCCCCACACTGGGGTGAACCACATATATCCTGTGTTGATGTTCTTTGTGCAATGATTTTCCATGTTGTTTATGTGTTTATATGCTTAGTTCACTGATATTTATATATGTTAGATAGATGTATGGATGCTTAATGCTCTATTGATGGTAAATGAATGCTAGATATGAGTTAATGAGATTGGGAGTGTCTGATATGATCATTACTGTGTTGTTTTGTACTTAGGGTTTAATCTACGATGTGAATGAATTTTTGAACTAATGCTTATTGATAGGCTAAGTGCTCGGTTAAGTGTTTTAATCACAGATATGTTTCCCAACTACGTTGTAGACACCTGAGTCCTACAACCCCCCCTGCCTCTACCTCGACTGAGACTTCACCTACTTTACAGGTGTTGCCGAAAGTGCTGGTAGTTAGGGTTTTTTGGTACGTTGTTGAAGCGTTGAACCCTAGGTCTGCCCCTGTGCCAACAGTACCTCCCGAGGTACCCCATATTACCCCCTAGATACACTATATTATCTTCAATCTACTAATATTTTTATCCTAATAAGAATATTTAGACACCAAAGGTCATGATATTAGAATATTACTTTTGTTTAATCATTTTTTATAATCACCGTATGAAAAATAACCCACTAAAAATATTATGTATTGATCCCAAAAGATCTTTTAATGACTGTGGTTGAGTTTTTAATTGCATGTGATTATCAACCATTTAAGAAGCTAATGGAAGAGAATGAATATGAGAGAATATATCACAACCATAATACAAAATACAGATCTGAATTGAAGCAATAAGAACAACAAACCATAACAAGAGAATTGATAACAAAGCTCGACACAAAATTTCCTACGTCTCTGGGCCTTTGTCTCAGTGGGGGAGGCTTATTTATTTCTCTTCAAAGCTCAAAAAAGTACATCGCAGCAGTGCCATTAGGATACAATATTGATCTAGTCATGTTCTTCCAAATCTCTAGAACCCAACAGAAGAAACGACATGCAAAACGGATGACCGGAGCTCCCAGAAATGGCTCGCAAGCGTCTGCTCCTCAACAACTTCCCTGCATAAAAATGGCTTTAGCTTGGCTTCCCTTCAGAAAAAATATTCTCTGATTGTCCTCCATGGCCTCAAACAGGCCTGGTTTATATAGATCTAAAGTTGGTTATCATTCCCCAACTTCCTCCCAAAATCTAGCCTCCAAAAATGCCCAATATCTCCCGAAAATGGTTAAAATCCTCTAATTACGGGCCCAAATCAATTAAAAATCCAAAACATTAGGGTAAAAACCCATTTTTCATATATATTTGGGATTTTAGCCCCTTTATTCCTGCGCATGCCCCCTTTGAAGGTCATATGGATAGACAGGTGGCCAAGTGCCAGTCCGAAGGGCTGTGCGCTGGCCCCTCATCGCAAAATCCTTGGTCACATTGTGCCATTCCATAGGACCGTGCCCTCTATCCTTATGCCTATCCTATGGTATTAAACCTAGTATTATGGTGGAGGGTGCACCCTCATCCATGGCCCCTATGCCCCAAACTCTGTGGTCGCATAGAACATACACCCGTGGGCTGGGGCTTAGCCCCAGCCCCTTTCTGCCCTCATATAATATATGCAATTTTAAATAAATTTAAACTTGTTTCATTTAACAAGTAATAATGTAGCATGTTGGTAAAAGGGATCTTTGTTAAGATTCTTGGGCTTGGTGGTGGTCGTGGGTTCAAAACCCATGGACCCAAAAACATTTTTGAAACATGCCATTCGACCCTGACTGGGTGCCACGTGGATGCCCATGCCTGGGCCACATGGCACCACCTCATTTGACCGAACTTTGCAATGTCTCCAACTCTGATTGGTCCCTGTCACTACCCATTCACCCTGGTGCCACATGTCACTTTGTTGATGTCAGCATGATGACGTCAGCAGGACATCATGCTGATATCATCATTGACTTTTTCCAGTTGACCTGTTGACCTTTTAGTTGTTTGGGAAAATGGTCAGAGTGTGATAACTCTCGCATACAGCGTCTGATTGAGAAAGTAAATATACTGCCAAAATCAACACGATAAGCCAGTCACAATGAAATTGGTTTCATCTGATTCTAGATCACACCTCCCCACTAAAGGACCTTTTGGTCCCCAAAAGGTTACTGACCAGTCAACAAGGTCGAGATAGGCCACCCGGCTTGTCCTTTGTCTCTGAACTCTGTCATGTGCACCTGTCTCATCAAGATCAATTGTAACACAATCATGACAACTTATAGCATATTGTTAGCCATTTGAACCCTGTTACATCTTACTAAAGCCACTATCATCCATGTAGACAACATTACTAATGATAGCATCAA
>JASDQU010205873.1:0-28608 GCA_032191745.1 Picea mariana
TTGAAGAAAAAGGATTATAATTACGCTATTACTGATTCACCCCCCCTCTCAGTAATCCAACAACGACTGTCATTCAAAACATGGATAACATTACTTTGTTTTGGGTGATGAACGTTGTAGTCTAGAACAGGGTAATAAAAAATCAAAACGTCCGTCTAATTCCTGTGCAGCTAAGAGAGATAAGATTGTGCTTCTAGAAAAACCAGAGGAAATGGAGAAGATAGATCCAACGGCCTTCATCGAACCGAGATATTCAAATAATCCGACAAAATTATCAATGAAGAAGAAAGAAAAGCTTGTTGCACAGATATTGGCAACAAAGTTTCATATAGAGCTTGCAGAAGAATCAGAGTTAGATGGAGGAATTAGACTAAATCCTATCATGAAGGATTTAATTATCAATGAGTACACAGACAGATATCACCTGCAATATGGAAAGGGTAAAAGGAGAAAGTGACAGAAGATGGAGGTTAAAGATGAAGTGGTTGAAAGCGTTGGAGAAAACCAGCCTGCTTGGCTTGACACCTTAAAGGAAGAAATTGCTAATCTGAAGTAGATTTCAAGCTACATTAAGTATGTTTCAGAGAATTTTGTAATGACAAAGACAAGTGGCACTCAAGGAAAAAATCTGGAGTATGTTAGTTTTTGATTATAACATTCCTTAGAAAATAGGTGCTCAATTGTTGTATGTTACTCCTTCCTAGTATCTGATGTCTATTTTTAGAAATTTTAGGAAGATGATTCATTTTGAATCCCGAATGTAATTTGTCTATATATACTATCAAAAAAATGAATGAATGGTTGGACTTATCAGAGAGGGGCCTGCCCTCGTAGCAGGAGAACTCTATAATTTTATGAAACTGAATTGAATATATATGCAGAAGCTTTGGAGTCTCTATGAAAATATTCTAAAGGTGGTGATATGAGTTTTGTCTCCTTTCATTGTATGTATTTCCTGTGTTCTTTAATTACATTTACATTTTCTTCTGTTTAAATTGGAGAGTTAAAGGTCCAGAATTCATCTCGTGACATTGTAGGCTTAAGCAATTTAAACTATCTATATTTCTTCCTAACTAATTCAGAATTCATTTTATTAACGCTCTGATGTAGTTACTTGTTTTTCCCCTTTCCTCTTACACTTTGCAAATTTCAATTTACAACTCAGATTCGTTACCTCATTTAGCCTTTATCCTCTGGATATTTCTACGGGCTAGTCATTGTTTTCATTCAATCTCAGAATTTGACTCCATAGCCCTGAGTGTCCCTCCTCTTCTTGACCAAAAATTTTACAAAACACCCCCAAAACAAAACCAAATCTAGCCACTGATTGCCAACAAAACATCAAGTGACACGAGAGAGTCCTCTCCGAGTTGAGCAGGCTAGTGCCTAGCTCTAAAGTAGGTTGAAACAATTACCTCTGTTGTTTTTCTATCAGCCGAACAAAACTTATAGAGTGTTAACAGGTTCAAGACTCAATAGGCATAGGTCTTATGACACACAAGAGGTCGTAGTGTCCCATTCATCGGTGCCTTTGTAGAGGGTGTGTGGTACCTTCATTCATAATGCAATTTTTTCCAAGCTCATTATTTTTCCATTCTTTCATTATTTCATAATTTTAAGGAAAGGTTGAAGGTCACTTCCTTGGCATGGTCTTCAGATAATGTCAATGTCACCCACAAGCACCCAGTGGAAATGAGAAGGATGGCTCGTGATGAGACCCCCTTTCTCTCAACCATGCAACTAAGAGCCATTACCCTAGCTTGGTGACTAGATGATGGTAATTCCATACCAATAAATATTCATGGACATGATAGGCCAAATCGTGATGAGACCTCCTATCCTCCAACTAACCTTTTAAGTATTCTTAATCATATTTTATTGTGGGTCCCCCTTTTCTCAGAGATAAGAATTTTATTGCTTTCTTGGGTGATCCCTAGGTGAAGCATATCGAAGGTTCATACATAGGATTTTATCTTTTACCCAACATCAATCCCTCTGGGCCTTTAACCCCTTATTCCCATAGAATGAGGGACAACCCATTCTTGGGTCAATACACCCTAAAATCCCAATAGATAAGGAAATGGGGGGGAAATAGTGATGGAAAGTGGTAAGTATGGTAGAGAATGGTATGATGGATCTTCAAGGGAGATCATTGTAGAAAACCCATCCCCAAGGAAGACCACTTACTAGGGAACAATGTCAACCACCAAGGTGAAGCAGGTCAAAATGAATAATTTCCAAGAATATACCATGAAACATAGAGCAATCTAAGATACAACATACTTAAATGCCTTAAATATTGAAATGATGCTTACCATAATAATGAATTGTACCTCATGGAGCAAGTCCCACTACCTTCCGGAATCCAGTTGATGTGGTGGATTCCATATGAAATTATACGACCTCTATGTTGGTGAGAAGGGTTTCCAACTGTGCAAAAGGGTACTGCTAATCATGTAGTCTCTCAACACTCCATATCTGCAACATGAGGGCCTCAAGACATAATATCCTTATTTATCCACAAAATGGGGATAACATTTGTCTCCTACTTGGGACATGTGCTCATTGTAGAGTGCATGAGAACCACAACATCTCCTAGTAGACATGTTCCTGCCAAAAACTCAAACAAATGGATCATAGCATCTAGGGTGGTTCTATCACCCTTCATCCATAGAAATACAAAATATAAACAAATCTAGAAAAGAAAAATTTTGACCATTTTTTTTAAATTTCTAAGCTAAGCATAAAATCAATATGCAAGTAGAGAAAAATTAAAATGAAATGCATATAAACTAGTACGAGCAATCAAAAATGAAAATCGAGGGGAAATCAAGATCACTTACCTACTTACTAGGGACATGGGTCCTAAATAAGTCATGTGCCACCCTGAAAATAATGTTTGAGGAGAGATCCATTTACTGGTAGTGGCATCCTCCTCTCTTCTGTCATGGATAAGTAGAAAGAGTCTGGCCCGGATACTTCCTTTATTTTATAGGGGCCTAACCAAAGGCTGTTGAACTTTTGATGCATCCCATGTTTTTCTCTTCTTTTGTCCCATAGTAAGACTTGATCCCCTTCCTTGAAATTTCTTTGTCTTTCCCTCCGATCAAAAGTCCCTTTCACTTTTTCTTGATTCTTTGCCATTTGATCAAATGGAATTCTTCATGTTTCATCCAATTCCATGAGCTGATCGATTCGCCTCTGTAGTGCTTCCTTATCTATACTGAATTGTTGGGCTATTTGTATTGCTGAAATTTGGATATTTATAGGAAATAAAGATTCTAACCTATAAACCAACTCAAAAGGAGTATTTATGGTGGAAGTATTGGTAGTCGTGTGGTCAGCCCATAGGGTGTACTCAATTTTTCTATCCCAACTCTTCTTGTTTTCTCCAACAATCTTTTTCACAATGTCCATAATGTTTTTGTTGCTGGATTCTGCCAACCCATTCCCTTGAGGATAATAATTTGAAGAACGTGATAAAACAATCCCATACTTGAATAAAAATTCATTGAGCGCTCTTGAGCTAAAGGATTTGGCATTGTTGGTGGTTATCTTAGTAGGGACATCAAATCTAGTAATAATATTTTCCTCAAGAAATTTCATCACGACTTGTTTTGTTGCTTTCTTTGTCAGGACAACTTCCACCCATATGGTGAAGTAATCCGTCGTAGTCAAAATCCATCGATATCCGTTACTAGTGTTCTCTTTGAATTCACCAATGAAATCCAATCCCTATTGTTGAGAGGGTACTTCCACGATGACTGGATTAAGGGGAAGGGTAGGAAGGCATTGCTTTTTGGTAAAAAATTGACATGGATGACAAGCTCTAACATATTGATATGTTTTAGAGAAAATAGTAGGCCAATAGTATGCTACTCTCAAAATATTATGGGAAGTGGTGTGTGCTGCAAAATTGCCACCACAATTTCCTGTATGAAGTTCAGTCATTAAATTATCAACTTCTTCTTTATCAACACATCTAAGGATTACCCCATCTGGGTTCCTCCACCTGAGACCATTCTCTATTAGGAAATAATTCATAGCTTTGAGTCTCAGGGATCTTCTCTTATGTTTTACCAAATGATCAAGGCATGTGAGGTTTTTCAAGTAATAAATGATATCTGAATACCATTCATTGTTATCAATCTCACTTATGACAATCATGTTTAATTGTTTCTTCTCTCCTACCTCAATGACCTCTTGATTGTTTTTTGTCATCATTTTTTCCAGCCCTTGTCCTTTAATTATCTTGGTTGTATTGATCTCCAAATAGTATTCTTATATTTGAGACACCCAATTTCCTCTTGATCCAAGGCAATTTTCTTGTGACAAAACGTCCTTCACCACAGGGTAGGGGACAAATGCTATGATCTTGTTGTATCCCACATAAGTTAGAAAGTGTTTGAGAGACTTGACTAGAGTGTAAGCTTGTTTTTTCTTAATGGTGTAATTCAATTCCGAATATCTAATATTTGTTTTCATGAAAGAAATCGGTTTTTCATCCCCTTGATCATTCTTTTGCAACAATACCCCTGCAATGGTGTCCTTTGAAGAAAAAGAAAAAATGATGAATTCTTTGGAAAAAATTGGGCTAACCAATACCGATGTGACAATTATTTCCTCTTTGATGCATTGAAAGAACAACTCACCTTCACTTTCCCATTCAAAACGAGTGTCTTTCTTTAGTAATTTATTAATGGGTTTAACAATTTAGGTGAAGTTTGGAACAAATATCTTGATAAAATTAATAAGACCAAAGAAGAATTGTAAGGCTTTCTTTTCTTTGGGAAGAGGGATTTTCTTGATGGCTTCAACCCTGGTAGGATATATTGTGATTCCATATTTATAAATGATGTACCCCAATAACTTACCCTTGTTAACACCAAAAATTGATTTCTTAGGGTTGAGATAAATGGCATATTCCCTACATCTATGGAAGATAGTTCTTAAGTGTTGGATGTGTTGTTCCTTCTTGTTGACGCTTGAATCCATCAGGAACGAAACAAAAACCTCATGAGGATATAAATCCTCCTGCATTTTTATTGAGGTGGTACTCATATCTGTTTTATGATAATATTTGAATTCTATATTTCCAAAATGATATAGGACCTTGAGAAAGTCCAACGTGGTACTCAAAGAAATATAAAAGTTACAGAAAATAAAATGTTATATTTTAAAAAGAATTCCTGAGAGATGACTAGGAACCTCATATACCATACATTTGAAAACATAAGCAAAATTTCCTCACATCCATCATAGTTAAACTAAAGATTTCGGATCACACATAAAAATTAAAGAGAATGGTCCATACACATAAGAGAACTTTAATAGAGTAAACACATGTGGAGCTAAAATGAAGAAAATGATAGACCAATCTCAAATATTTTATGCTCAAAACTCAGAGTTGTAAAACACCATCAAAACTGATCCCGAATTAGTTCTTTTGATATTTATGAAATAATATTAAACTCTGTTACAAAGTTTTGAAATTAAAATGCATTTGTCCTAAGAACTTGGATTGGGGCTCCCGTGGACCATACAAGTAAATATAAAAAGAAGTGAGCTATGGAGAGAATATGGTGGGTGAAGGAAGAGTAGAAAGACTATGATGGTATCTCTTGTCTTTACTTACTTGTTGTTTTCCTTTTATTCTCCTCATTGACGGTTATAGGGACCGTCTCAACTGTTGTTTCTTGCCCTTCTTTAGTTAATATATCGATTTCTTTCTTAAACCAATATTCAATGTAACTTTCAATTGGTGCAACATTTATTTCATGCCTAATTTTAATATTAAACAATTCACCTTCTAAATCTCTTAGGTCATGAGAAATGCCATGGATTTCCTCCTCAATATCTTGATTTTTCATAGAATAATCAACCAGCTAATTGTCTATCTCTTTTTTGCTGTATTCAATTATGCCATTAAATTTCTCAGCTGATAATCATTTTAATATCTCTAGTTGTTCGTCAAATTGTTGCTTTTTCATAAACATTGAATTAAGAATTAACTTATGATCTTGCACCTCATTAGTGCTTCCTGCCAAATCTATCTCTGTGAGCCTTCTAAATAATTCTTCTCTTTTTACTATGGCTTCATTTCATGCTTGGAAAATGTTACTCAAATTCTTGATCTTTTCTTTCCAACATGCATTCAGCCATTTAATTCGACTTGGAGAAGGCAAATATTCTTTTCTCCTTTTCAATTATGTCATGTTTGAGACTTTTATCCCGAATGGTAAACATCTGTGTAGATTCCTTCTTCATTCGTTAAATTATCTTGGAGATATTCATGAAATGCATGTTCCCTTAAACCAAAAGAAACAATATTTTTTGATACCTCCCATGCTTCTATTATCAATGACATTCTCTTTTTAATTTTTTTCTCAACATAACTTCGGACCGTTGTGAGAAAACTTGAAGATCCCTCTAACTTAATACCGGGTGTAGTTGGTTTGACCATTGTCAAAGGGTTGGCCAGGATTGGAAGAGTCATCAAGGAAATTTCCAATTCTTTGATCTTCTCTTTTAATTTGGCATTCTCAACCTCTAAACCATCAATAGAGTCGTTGAGCGCATCCACAGTTTACCTATGGATTTTGGAAATATGGGACGATCACATATACGCTTTGAAAAGTGAAGGATTATTATTCACTAAAGGTCTCATTTCCATTCAATTCCAATAAAGAATCTTGCTGAGCCATATGATCCTGTTGTTCTATTGTAGGAAATATTTTTTCAATGTATTCTTATAGTTCCATATCCTCCAAGGAAAAGATTTGAATGAAATTTTCTATAAGATTATCTTCTTCCTCTTGCACTAAGTTTTTTCTTTTCTTTCTCATAGGCAACTTGTGGGAACTCTCAATTTTTCTAGTTGAAGGATTCTTCTCCCCCCCTCCACAAAAAATACTATTGAAAGTCTTTTTAATTGGGTGGGCCATTGGAGCATTGCTCCTAGATGTAGTATTCTTAGGAGTAACAACTAGAGATTGAGCACTTCTTTCACTAGGACCTTTTCCCCTTTGCTTGTAAATGTCATTGCTGCTAAGTAATGTTTCTAAATCATCAACATTATGTATAGGAGTGATTTGGCTATTACCCTCTTCCTCTTCATTCAAGACAGTTTGAATGAAGGAGTTACTGAACCCCACTGAAAGCATATGTCCAACAAAGATTTTGTTCGGATCAAAAGCTTTGATACTTTCAACATACTTTAAACTCACATTGTTAAAATGATTTGCAAATTCGTCAATTTTATTTATATTTCTGAGCACAAACTCTCCAATCTTCCATGGCAGGGGAATACACTTTTTTTTCCTTTTTTCATGGAAAAAATGTAACCAAAGGTTATATGGCCTTTCCACCTTTGTAATAAATAGTTTATCGGATACGTAATATGGGAGAAAAAAAGGATTATCTTTTGAGAAAAATATCCTTATGATACTGTGATTCTCCATTCTCTCTATTCTCCCCTTTTTCTCTAAAACTTTGGTATATTGAACATATATCCTTGGAGTGTTTTCTCCCAACAAAATATTTTTGAAGACTGAAACAAAATCATTATAAAATTCCTAGAAAAATAGAGGGGTCTTATGCCTCCACAATGCCTGATACCAAAAGGTAACTGGATATGCTTCACAATTCACCCTTTTACTTATGGTTAAGTTTGGGAATTGGCAACAATGTACAATATTAAATATCAATTAAGAGGCCATAAAATTTTTTCTATCCTTTTTAGAGTGTGATAACTGGGACAAGATTTCAATAGAAATGAGTTTTCCCTAATAAAAAATGGCATGTTCTTGAATTGTAAAATACATAATATATAAAATCATGCGAGTGATAGAAGCAATATTTTCTTAACCTGTCACCCTGGTAAATAGCCATGCAATTTCTCGATGGTGATTTTTCAAAGACTCAACCTGGATTTTGGTTATGTCTTCTAGGATAGATGCAAGATTTTCCAAATATTCCGGTAGGAGGTCAATCCCATTGTTATATTTCTTCAAGAATTCTCTGCAATCTTCACCTTTGAAAGTAAGAGTCAACTCCAACAACTTTAACGTATTGCAAAAAACTTGAGGTGAAAGAGAAATCAAAGAATGATCCTGGAGATGTATGATTCTTTGATTTGGTATGTGCTTATCCACACACCATCCAACAATTTCCTTACAATCAAAAACCTCAGGAACACACCCAGCACGAGCGATTCCAGATGTCCAAATTACATCTTTTTTTGCAGGAGGAGGGTAATAATACAAATATGCTCTTGACCACTGAAATTTTTGATCTTCACGACCAAAGATATTCATAGTATCACCACAAAAATGTTGCTTAGTTGATCTTGCCATAGGTTGATGAAACTATTTCTTGAGCTGGATAATAATATCAAATAAATATTTCGAAAAGATAATGATATTTTAATCCCTTGGAAAATGAATATTTAATGAGTAGTTCCTCGAGCCTTTCACCATTAATGACAATATTTTTAGGGCTTACACAATAGTTGTTATCATTAAACAATACTTAATGCATATCGGGAAAAGAAACAAAAGGGCGGGAACATGTGAGAGAGAATCCGAATATAAGGTTTTCGTGAACCTGCCAACCTAGGAACCCTCCAACCTGTGGTTGTAGAGATGATAAAAAATATACTAAGTGTAGAGGAATGGTCGGTTGGACTTGTATGAAAGAATAATAAAATACTTTGGAGCCCAACACCCATGACAAGGATGATGGTCGAAATGTATATCATGAAACTTGGTGTGCAAAGTGAAGGTCATGAAAATTGGAGAGTGAAAGTTTGAATTTGTGAAACTGAAATATGGATAAGTGTTAAAATGGAATTATGAAATAGGTGGGTGGAAATGAAGGCCCACTTGTTAGAATGATTTACAGGAAAGCATGTTCTTGTCATTGACGGAAAGAAAAACTGCAATGATGGAAAACAAGAACAACGAAGACGAGACCCGCAGGAGAAGGTTTGGAGGACGAAACCTTTGAATACTTAGAAAACCTTCTAACGAAAGAAATCGTAAGCTCAGGAGGAGGAGCAAAAGTGGTCGTCAGATCAGTGTCCAGAAAGGAGGAGCATGCAGAAAGATTGATCCTTTGATCTGAGAACATGATCAACGAACATGGTTTAATTCAAGTCTAAAGATGTGAGGAGGTTACACTCAGGAAAATTTTAGATTTGAAATTCCCGAAATGTGAATTTTCGTCAGCCGTCGGATAAATTTCAATTGGAAGGATAGGATAATATAGCAAAGATGCATCATAGAAATATTGGGTTGTCGATCCAAGATCCTGATCAAACAAACAACATTCACTTCAGATATAAAGATGCGAGGAGGTTACGCTCTAGAAAGTTTGAGATTTGAAAAACTCGAAGCCCGAAAATCTGAAATGAATAAGGATTGTCGGATCTGGAGATCATACAATGACCGTTAGATCAAGGAGATCTATGCCAACATATTATGACAGAAAATCTCATCTTCAAGGAAATGTGGCATACCACATCGGTAAGGACACGTGGTAGATCATGTCGACAAAGGACATGTGGTAGGCCACATCGGCAAAGGAAATGTGGCAGACCATGTAAGCAAAGGGTATATGGGAGACCACGTCAACAAGTACACATGGCATAATTAGATGATGACAAGTGTTAAGAGGAAATTGTCCTGTGCCATTTCAACAAGTGACGTAAGCAAGCTACGTCACTCTGGAAGATCTACTTTGAAAGGTTCATCACCAACAAATGTCAAAAGTCCCGAAGGACGAAGGTCTGAAGTCACTCTCAGCCGTCCGATCTGAATATCACTTCGGGTGTATTCTCGATCGCTGATCGTGCATGAGGGTACGTGTCAATGGATCGTGAACTCCGAGTGAAACTTCTCTGGGAAAACATGAAGGAGAAAGGTTTGATATTTTTGAAGGGAGAAGTCTCGAAGCTAAGGATAGTCGTTGGATTAAAAAGGATAGAAGTCAGCAGATCCTTCATTTCGTAAGATATCCATTTAGATGAAACAGGAAGTTGAGATTTGAAATCTCTGGTGTCTGGAGACTCGAAGGAATTGTGACCGTTGATCCAAAAGGGGACACGCGTTAGTGGATTGTTAGTTCTGGGAAAAAGCAAAGGAAGTATGAAAGAAATTTGAGAGTTGAGATTTTCGAACCTCGAATACCCGAAGGGATAGTGACTGTCGATCCAAAAGGGACACTTTTCATTGGATCATGGACTCCGGGTGAAATGCTCCGGAAGCAAGCAGAGTTTGAGAATCGAATCTCCCAAAGGCTGAAAGGTGAAGTAAATATCAATCGTTGATGGAGGAAGGAGATATCTGGTTCACAGACTTGAGAGGACAGATCTGAACCGTCCGTTCAGGAGCACCATCAAGATCATGATATTGACAGTCGTGCTCCATTGTGGGGCCAGAACATGCTCGGGCCTTAATTTTTTGTGAGTGGGCCGCAATCAAAACCACAGTTTTGGAGAAAGGACTCGTGGAGGCTCGTAGTGAATTTCGAGGCGAAAAGAGGTTTTACCTCAAACCGCCTATGGACGCACCTGCAATTGCATGGTCACATGAAGCTCATAGCCCAAGGTCATATCATGAAATAGATCCAACGCTCACTAGAAAAAAATCAGGAAGCGCCTTTTGAATAAGCGTTTGGTCACCGCCAATGGTCACATGAGGGAAGGGGCTTACAAGTCAAAGAAGCCATAATTGACTGGTTGTAACTGACAGAGAAGATGACGAGTTTCGACAGCTAGAGAATCTAAGGAATCTGAGCATAACGCCTATAGATGATGAACACAATGAGTATAACCACCAGATAAGATGAAGAGTTGTGATGATGATTAGGCAAAGGACTCGACGTGACAAAAACATGCAGAACAAAGAAGTGAACATGGGTCAGTGAGTTAGCTATGCAGTTGTGAGGAAGAGCATGCATAGGTATTGTGCATAGGAGGTAGATGACACACATAGAATAAAAGGTAGAATAACAGAAAGTACATGGATGCGAGTAGAGAGACACTAATGCAGGCAGAGCAGAGTAGTGTAGCATAACAATGATGAGACTGGTAAGCCATAGATAAATGTTGTATCACTGTGATAAATTTAGGAAAAGCAAAGATTTATATTTTAGAGCCGTAGGGAGGTGCTAGGGAGGACTAGTGTCCTCAGAATTTCAAGTGGGTGCTTGAACACATGGAGTTGTAGCTTCCATTTGGTTGCATCCAAAAAAAATAGGGTGGCAGGGTGGTGCAAGGGAGAACTATTGTTCTCTATTATACAGATTGGTGCCTGATTGATTGGAAGTTGGTGCTTCCATCTAGTTGGTGCTGGAACACTCAGGTAGTTGGTTCTTCCTTCTAGTGGGTGCTAGAGAAACCAGAGAGTTGGTGCTCTCAGCAAGTTGCTCCTTGTAAAACATAGGTTGTAGCCTCAAGAGGAGTTGGAGCTCATAAGAATGATAATGTAAAGAAAAAAAAGATTACTTATCATATCAAGAAGAAGAGGTTTTTCCCTTTATGGGGTTCCTCAGGAAATATCCATCTCTTTGTATTTCATGTGTGTGATTGATGTTTAATATTTTATTGCTTACTTCCCTGCATCATTGTGATCGTCATTGAGTGTTCTGTAAAGAGTTTAAAATGGGCATAATTGTTTAAGAACAGTAACAACTGATTCACCCCCCCTCTCAGTTTTCCAACAATTGGTATTAGAGTCGGTTCCTTTTATTTAAGGGTAGATCCTAGAGCTTGAACATGACTAGCCATGAAGGAACTTCAACCAATAAGGCCCCCTTGTTCAATGGAACAAACTTTGCCTTCTGGAAAGTTAGGATGAGAACCTACATAATGGCTTTAGGTGCAGATGTCTGGGATGTGGTAGAGAATGGTTATGTAAAGCCAGTTGTACTAGCTTCTAAGGATGACAAGCTAGAATTCATCTTCAATGCTAAGGCTATGAATGTTATTCTGAGTGGGCCTGCATAAGCATAATTTGTAAAAGTTATGCACTTAGAATCTGCCAAAGAAATGTGGGACAAACACATTAGCAGTTATGAAGGTAATGATAAGGTAAAGGATGCCAAGCTTCAATCCTACATATTACAGTTTGAACAACTAAAGATGAAAGAGGATGAAATTGTTGGGAAGTACTTTCTGAGAGTTGATGAACTAGTGAATGCCATGAAGAGTCTTGGTGAGAAGTTTGAAGACATAGTTTTAGTACATAATATTTTAATATCTTTGCCAGAGAGGTTCAACCCAAAGCTCTCTGCTACAAAAGAACTTAATGATCTAAAAACTCTTCCTTTTGATCAACTTCTAGGAACGTTGACTACATATGAAATGAGGATAGGTAAAGATAAATACACCTCTAGAGAAGCATCATTTAAAGTAGATAAGAATGAGGATTTTGAGCCTGATGAAATTGAAGAAAAATTTGTGAGAAGACTAAAGAAAGGATCAGGCAAGTACCAAGGAAAGTTTCCCTTCAAATGTTTTAACTTTGGAAAGATAGGTAACTTTGCATCTAACTGTCCACACAAGAAGCATGATCAGAATCCTGAAGGTGAAAAGAAGTTCAAACCCAAGAGATTTGGTAAAAAGAAAAGTTTATGTGTAAACAATATTGATGACTCTTCAGAAAACACATATAATGACTCTTCCTGTGAAGATAAGGTTAATTAATTTATGCTTATGGCCAAAGAGAATTATGATAATAAAAGCACAGGAAGTGATGTTGATGATGAAGAAGCTATGGTTGACTTGGAAGGAGAATTGATTAGTGCTTTAGAAGAAATTGCTAGAATCATATCTAAGAAGAAAAAGCAAAAACAATTGATGATATAGTTTGAGAAAGACAATAACGAACCTAATGAAGATTTTTCCCTGCTAAAAGTGGAATTAGAAGTGGAAAAGAAAATAGAGGACATTCTGAAACAACAATTATTAGAAAAGAAGGCAAGATGTGAAGCCTTGGAAGAAGAGGTAGTAAAAACTAGAAAAGAGATGGAGAAGTTTAAAACATTGTATCTCCAAAACCTTCCAAGCATTAAAGCCACAACAGAACTAAACGACATTCTAAGCAAACCAAGATATCCTTTGTTGAAAACTAGTTTGGGTTATGTAAATGGTTCAAGCAACAAGCAACCAGAAAGAAAAGAGCCAGTAAAGATGATCAAGTTCCAAGTCAATAGACAATCAGACCAACCATGAGAGTACTTTGTCACCTAAAGCTAATAAAGACAAGATGATCCTTGATAAAAAAAAAAGAGATCAAAAGATGGAACAACAAATTCCAAGAAGAAGGCCATCCTTCAGGTACCAAAATTTCTTTCATGGATATTGTTTTTACTATTCTAATTTTGGTCGTAAGATTGTAAATTGTCAAATTAAGTTTAGAGACATGCAACTGAGGAGGTCAAGAAATAAACAATTTTTACAACATAGAACTAAGAAGCCAATGAATAGACAACGTAGCACCAATCACTTTGACCTACTGAACAATGATATCAAATGTTATAACTGTCATAACTTCGTCCACAACGCTACAAACTGCCATTTGAAGAAGTACAAGGTAGATCCAAGGATAAATCCTTTAGCTAGAAATGCCAGCACATGGAAAAGGAAAGATAGTGAAAAATGTGGTCTAGTACTTTCAGCGCAAAAAAAAAAGACCCTTGGTATATAGACGGTGGATGTTCCAAGCACATGACTGGAGACACAGATAAGTTTATGTCTATAAGTAAAAGAAAAACATGAATGTAACCTTTGGAAATGATGAACCATGTAAATTCAAGGGTAAAGGGATGGTGAGTTTGAGTAACGGTAAAGGAAAATCCCAGGACGTTCTACTTGTAGATGGGCTGAAACATAATTTGCTCAGTGTAAGTCAAATGTGTGACAGAGGATGTGAAGTGGTGTTCACTTCCAAGGATTGTAAGATAAAGTCTGTAAACTCAGGAAAAGTGGTGGATAAAGGAATAAGGACAGAAAATAATGTATATGTGATGAAATAATATAAAGAAGAGTGTCATCTAAGAAAACATGATGAAAGATGGTTATGACATAGGAGACTTGGACATCTAAACTTTGACCACTTAATCAAGATCAAAATTCTTGAGGTAGTAAAAGATCTTCCAATGTAATAGCTGAATAATTTAAAACATCACATTATTTCAAAAGCAATTTATTTCATAAACTGAGACAATAACTTCATAACATAACATTGATTTTCATAACAACAACTTCAATAACTTAGATTTATCAATGAATAAATGATTTCATGGCAGAATGAAACAAATACATAATTTAACAATTTACCTGGTTCTAATGCTAATTTCTGTCGCCTTGCTGTCTTGCTGTTGCCTTCCTGCTACCTAATGCACACACCAACACTGCCCAAACCTACTATCCTCCCTACCAACTAGGAAAACTACCTAGCTCCAGGCTATCTATGGATATTCTGGCCCCCGTGCCCAAAACCTCCAGCAACCCGGTGCCTCAACTGGTCAAAATGCCACTGCCAGAAACTCTCTGCTCCCTGCAAATCCAACAGTCCTCCAAAAAAAATCCATCCCCCATATCCTGTAGAATGCCCCTCACATAAACCTCCTTCTCTCCCTTATTCCTCCTTCACCAACTCCCCCGCATTTACCTCCTTACCTGCCCTCGTTAATGTCCCTGATCCTTCCTTTAATGTTTTATCTTCTCGGGATTAACAGGTTATCCCTTGTTGGGTACGTAACCATTTTATAACATATATCATTAATCTATTAAATCTGTTACTCAAGTTATTAAGTGTAATTTGTAGTTAAATATTTAATTAATTAATCACTATTATAACCTTTAATTATTTAATAACTTACTTAATTAATATCATTAGATCAATCTTTGTTTAATTAATACCTTGTTTAGACAATTAATCCCCTAATTAATTTTGACTTTATAATTCTTAAACATTTATCCAACTAGGGTCGTTAAATCCAAGAATATAAAGGCCACAAGACTCTATGTGTAAACCCTGCCAAGTAGGAAAGCTAACTAGGACACAGTTTAAATCCAAGAGATCTACTTCAACAGAGAAACCACTCCAATTAGTTCATATGGATTTATGTGGACCATCAAGACAGGAAGGCATAGGGAAGGAAAACTACTTTATGCTGATCATTGATGATTACTCCAGACTTACTTGGGTTGCTTTTCTCAAAGAAAAAGCTAACACATTTGAGAAATTTAAAATATTTAAGGCTTTAACTGAGTGTCAAACATGCAAGAGGTTAAAGGAAGTAAGATCAGATAGAGGAAGAGAATTTATGTCAAGTGATTTCAAGGAATTCTGTGATAAACATGGGATCAAGAGAGAATACACAATCCTAGGAACTCCACAACAAAATGGAGTAGTTGAGAGGCAAAACAGAACAGTTCAACAAATGGCCAAGTCAATGATGAATGAGAAGAACAGTGGTCAAACTTACTGGGTAGAAGCAATACACACAATAGTCCATATTCTTAACAAGGCCCACCTCAGACCACATAGTGACAAGACACCTTATGAATTGTGGTATGGAAGACCTGTTTTAATCAAACACTTCAAAGTCTTTGGGAGTAATTGCTACATAAAGAATAATAATGAAAACCTTGGCAAGTATGATGAGAGGGCTGATGAAGGCATCTTCTTAGGATATGCTACCAATAGTAAAGGATATAGATGCTTTAATAAAAGATTGCATAAATTAGTTGATTGCATTGATTTAAATGTTGATGAAGGAGTCCCAGTAAGAGAGGTGAGCAATATTGAGTCTACTACAGAGGACACATCTGAAACTGAAGATGAATGGGTCCAATAATCATATGGAGAAGAGACACCCAGACAAGAAGAGTCAGGACAACAATCAACATCAAATCCTTCCTCCAGAATTACTCAAAAGAATCATCTTGAAAGTCAGATAATTGGTGAGAAAGACAAAGGTGTACAAACCAGGAGAAGGATAATCAAAGACACCGAGCAATCACATATGGCCTTCATATCCATGGTGGAACCCAAGAACTTCAATGAAGCCAACGAAGATGTAAATTCGTTAAAATCAATGAATGAGGAACTGTACTAGATTGAAAAGAATGACACTTGGGAACTCGTTCCTAGGCCAACAAATAAAAATGTAATAGGATCCAAATGGGTCTAAAAAAATAAGATGAATGAGCAAGGAAATATTGTAAGAAATAAGGCTAGATTGGTCTGCAAAGGATATTCTCAAATAGAAGGACTGGACTTTGATGAAACATTTGCACCTGTAGCAAGATTAGAAGCTATCATAATGTTTCTTGCCTATGCTTGTCATAAAAAATTTAAAGTATACCAAATGGATGTCAAGTCATCTTTTCTAAATGGAGATCTAAAAGAAGAAGTCTATATGGAACAACCAGAGGGTTTCCAACTATCAGATAACCCTGAATTTGTCTGCAAGATGAAGAAATCCTTATATGGGTTGAAACAAGATCCTCGTGCCTGTTATCACAGACTGGATACGTATCTACAAGACAAAGGGTTCAAGAGAGGAACCGTTGACAACAATCTATACATCAAAACAAAGGGTAATGATCTGCTCATTATGTTGGTCTATGTAGATGACATCATCTTCGGTAGTAATAATGCTTCATTAGTAAAATGGTTTTCTTCTGCTATGCAGTCTGAATTTGAAATGTCTATGATAGGGGAACTGCCATTTTTCCTTATCCTACAAATTACTCAGGGGTCTAAAGGAATATTTATTTCTCAAGAAAAATATCTAAGAGAAATGTTGAAAAGCTTTCAAATGGAAGATTCTAAACCTATGAGCACACCTATGGTCACTGGATGCAAATTAATCAAGGATGATGACTCCCCTGGTGTTGATCAGAGTTCATATAGGTCTATGATAGGCAACCTATTGTACATCACAACATCCTATCCAGACATAATGCATTCTCTTGGAATGGTAGGAAGGTATTAGGTTGCACCTAAACAGAGTCTTTTGTTAGTTGTCAAAAGAATATTCAGATGCTTGAAAGGAACAATGGACTATGGCCTATGGTATCCTAGGAATCAAAATTTTCAACTATCAGTCTATTCAGATGCTGATTGGGCTAACTGCATGGATGAAAGGAAAAGCATGAGTGGAGGTGCATTCTTCTTAGGAGATTCCCTTGTATAATGGTTGATCAAGAAGCAAGGTTCCATTTCCTTATCAACTACAGAAGCTGAATACATTGCAACTGCCACATGCTGTAACCAAGTATTGTGGATGACTCAGACACTTGCAGAATTGGAGGTCAAATATACTGCACCGATTCCAATTCATTGTGATAATACCCGTGCAATCAATTTGTCAAAGAACATTGTATTTCACTCCAAGAACAAGCATATACCCATCAAGTATCACTTATTGAGGGAACATGTGACCAACTCTGTTATTTCTTTGCATTATATTCCATCCAAAGATTAGATTGTTGATATCGTCACTAAACTGCTTGCAAAAGCTAAGTTTGATTATCTACGCTAGAATTTGGGCATGAACCCATTATCAACCTAAGAGGGTCCATCCTGTCAGGGGGAGTATGCATTGGTTGAATATTTGATACCTTCAACAAGTACCACAACAACTCAGGGGTTGCATGTTTTCTTTGACATTGATGTCAAAGGGGGAGAAAAGGAGTGGTCCAGATGCTATAGTTGGAGAATAGTGAAGCCTTTAAGGGTTGCCATCAATTACAAAGGTGGAGATTGTTGGCATGATTTACAGGAAAGAGTGTGCTTGTCATTGATGGAAAGAATAGCAGAAACAATGGAAAAAAAGAACAACGAAGATGAGACCTGCAGGTGAAGGTTCGGAGGCAAAAACCTTTGAATACTTAGAAAACCTTCTAAGTCAGAAGAAATCGTAAGTTCAGGAGGAGGAGTGACAGTGGCTGTCAGATCAATGTCTAGACAGGAGGAGCATGTAGAAAGATTGAGCCGTCGATCTGAGAACATGATCAACAAACAACATTTAGTTTAGGTCTAAATATACGAGGAGGTTACACTCATGAAAGTTTGAGATTTGAAATTCCTGGAATGCGAATTTTCATCAGTCGTCGGATCAATTTCGAGTGGAAGATAAGATACCAAATATGTATTGCATAAAGATCGAACCGTCGATCCAAGATCCTGATCAAATGAACAACATTCACTTTGAATATAAATATGCGAGGAGGTTACGCTCTAGAAAGTTTGAGATTTGAAAAACCCGAAGCCAGGAAATCCAAAATGAATAAGGACCGTCGAATTTGGAGATCAAACAATGAACATTAGATCAGGGAGATCTACATTAGCATATTAAGTCAACAAATATCGTCTTCAAGGACATGTGGCAGACCACGTCAGCAAGGACACATGGTAGACCATGTCAACAAAGGACATGTGGTAGACCACGTCAACAAAGGAAATGTGGCAGACCATGTCAGCAAAGAGCATATGGGAGACCACGTCAGCAAGTACACATGGCACAATCAGATGATGAAAAATTTCAAGAGGAAATTGGCTCGTGCTATGTCAACAAGTGATGTAATAAAGCTACACCACTCTGGGAGATCTACTTTGGAAGGTTCATCACCAACAAATGTCAAAAGCCCCGAAGTCCCAAAGGACGAAGGTCTGGAGTTGATCTCAACCGTTGAAAAGATCTTCCATGGCTTCACGTTGTTCACATGATCTTCTAGAACCAATATACATTTCTCTTTCCTTTACCTGTGAAAACTCAATAGCATCTTGAGATTCCTGTTGTTCAACAATGTTTCTTTCTTCATATCCATTTGACCTATTTTGTGGCCAAATAAATGGAGTCTTCAAAAATGTATCTTCATTTGTTTATTTTGAAATTACGTCACTTTGATCATTGAAAAAAGACTCCCACCAAACATAATCAACAACATCAAAGTAATCACATGTATATTTAATATAATTTTTTATTTCCTCCAAGCATTCAGAATAATATACATCTCTATTACGCCTTCGTGCATTATGGATTTCAACAATTTATTGTAATAACATTAACTTTGATGCAAATATTGGACAATCTAGAATGAACTTAAAAAATTCCAAACGTGATAAAGGTCCCCAGTCTACAGTAGTTGAATACTTCTTGCCCCATATAAGTGTTTTCCCATCAACTTTTTTCAAGCAAAATTTATGTTGGAAACTAATTTCATTAAGATACTCAATACATTTTTCTTCACCATGTGATCCCTGGATAAATCTTCACATGTTAAGAGTTTCTTCTAATATGTGAAAAATAGGCTCTAGAATGTATGATTTCTTAATGCATTAAATTAATGATGGTAGGATTCGAACATTTTTCCTCTTCAATGTTATTGAAAAACGACTGAACATTTTATCAATATGATCATGCGTGTGTCCAATAAGAAGGAAACCATATTTAACCTTTTGAAAGATTCCTTGTTCAAAAAGCATGTTGAGATATCCAAACACAATTTGATTTTTTTTTTCACAACTAGTGTTGTCCAACTACATATCTATAACTTGAGGAATATTATCAGACCAATGACTGATCACATGATGAATTATGGTGATGGTCAGATTTGCATCATTATGAATATTTGGATTTGTGAAGTAAACACTTGGACACATTGTTCCATTAAAAACCATACAACCAACCAAGTGAAACTAAATGAAATTATCTTCCTGTAAATTTTTTGGTGTACAGACAAAATGTGGAAGAAGTGTTTTTTGTTTTGTCCATGCCATCAATTATCATACCTATATATTTATCTGGAGCATCATAACACTTCTGTCTATGTTTGTACAATTTTTTCCTTTCACTTGATTGTTGATTCATGTGTTCTTGAAGTGCTTTGACTATAGAATCTGCACATGACACAAAATGAAAATATTGATAATATGTTTTCATAGCTAATAACTATTGAATTTAAACAAAAACAAATTGTAAATATATACTTCTTTCCACCCCTTCAAATTTATCTCTTCTTTCTTTAAGAGAAGAACATATACTGCAAATCCTCATCCTTGACTTCTTAGGAATACAAACATTGTTGAATTTTCTCTTCCATACTCTTGTAAAATATGCATATGAAATAAAATTATGATTTCCTTCAACACTTTCAACATATTCTTTGTATAACTTGTATATTTAATTCCTTGAGAAATTATCTGGAATATGTATTGTCTCTCTATCTGGCATAGACTCTCCATGTTTGGAAAAGAAGTCTTGCATCCATGACAATGCATTGTTTGTTAATGGGCCAATCTCTCGTCCATGATGTACCTTTGAATAAAATGTAGATGTTTTTCCAATATTGTTTGGATCCTTGATAGATGAAGATTACCAATTGATTTTTGTTTTTAAAGCCTTTCTTCAAAGTAAAATATTACCAATGTGATAAACATATCCTGTCTTTGTAGATATCGTGCACCCCACTAAATATGAATTTTGCATGCTCTTATTCATTGAAAAATAATTCTTCCTTTTCTGCAATCACTATACTTTTCAAACAATTCTTTTGACAACAATCACTAGAAATCAAATCACTGATGGAAAATTATTTAGTGAGAAATTCTTTCCTAGATCTTGTATAACTAGAATTATTTGGATTGATATAAAAGGGTCTAGTCCTCATCCTAGACATAATATTTATTTGCAATCTCTCCACTATTTCAACATCATCACTAGGAGGAATATCATTCTCACTATAATCATACATATCATTCTGAGGATATCGAACAAGAGATTGTTGATCACCTTGATTTGTTGCACCTGAATGATTTAGAACATGATCTCCATCCCTGGTTCCATAATCATCTTAATTGATAATCTCATTGAGAAGAGAAATATCAAGATCATCATAAACAACATAATAAGAAAGTGTCCACAATCGACATAATCATCTTCACTACTTTTTAAATCTCCAATTCATGGAAATTCTACATCATCCTCATTACTTCCGTCAAAATGATGACTTGGAGGACAATCTTCAACATTCTCATTAGTACCTTGGAAATCATCACTTGGAGGAAACTCTTATTCATCTTCATTGGAACCTTTAATTTCTCCTGCTAAAACAATACCTTCACCATCTATGTCAGTACCCTCAAAATCATCACTTGGAGGAAACTTTTCATCATTCTCATTAGTCCCTTGAAAATCCTCACTTGGAGGAAAATATTCACCATCCTCATCAGTCCCTTCAAAATCCTCAGTTGGAGGAAAATCTTCATCGTGCTCATTAGTCTCTTCAAAATCCTCACTTGGAGGAATATCTTCTTCCTCCTCATCTATACCTTCAAAATCACCACTTAGAGGAAAATCTCCATTATCCTTATTTGTGCTTTGCAAATCCTCACTAGGAGGAAGATTTTCATCCTCCTCATTAGTACCTTCAAAATCCTCACTTGGAGGAAAATATTCATCATCCCCTCTATTACCTTGATAATACTCACTCAGAGGGAAATTTTCATTATCCTCATTAGTACCTGCAAAATCCTCACTTAGAGGAAAATATTCATCTTTCTCTTTACTCCCTTGCAAATCCTCACTTGGAGGAAAATATTCAGCATCTTCTTTATTTCCTTGAAAATCCTCACTTGGAGGAAACTATTAATCACCCCCATAGATACCTTCAAACTACTCACTTGGATGAAAATATTCATCATCATCATTAGTACCTTGGAAATCCTCACTTGGAGGAAAATATTCATCATCCTTTTCACCATATTCCTCCCCTTCATCATTGGTGCCTTCAAAGTCTTCAGAATTAGGACTTTCCCTATCAATATGATAAATATCATTGCTTGTACTATGATCAAAGTTATCACTAGGTGAAACATATGGCTCCTCATTTACATTAGAAGTATTCTCACCACATTTGTCAGTCTCAAAGGAGGAGGTTTGTGAACAAGATATTGATGCTCCATAAATAAAATCCTCTCTATTTGATGAAGCCATCATTGCTCAATACAAACATAGAATGGTGCAAATTCCAACCCTCCCAATGACATTATTATAGCTTGTGGAATGCACATTTCCCTAAAAAATATTCCTTCCAAAATTTCCCCCAAATTTTCCCTCCAAATATTTCCCAAACATTTTTCCCTCCGAATTTTCCCCAAAATCCTCCCACCCTCGAATTTTCCCTTCCATTTTTTCCCTAAAGCTTCCTCTTTAATATTTTACGTTCAATATTAAATAAATCTTACTCTATTAATTCATCATAAATTAATTTATTATATTATGTTTTATCTTTTTTAATTTATCCCACATGATTAAACGTAGAGATGGTTTATATAATATTTGATATATATACATAACCTTCTTCTATTTTATTTATCCCATATGCACTAAAAAAACTAACAAGTGGTATAGTACTTGGTATATATACACACTCTTGTTTTGGTTTTTTACATTGCATTAACTATTGAACAACGTGCAATCAGACAACAACCTAATTTTTTTAAAAAAACTTTAAAAAATTATCGTTTTATTGCTTTTAAAAGTTTTTTTTTGTTTAGTTTTTTAAATTTTTAAGTGTTTTTTTCTTTTAAAAGTTTTTTTTTTGTTTAGTTTTTTAAATTTTTAAGTGTTTTTTTCTTTTTGGTCAATAGGACAATGCGGGGTATCGCCCCTGACACCTTGGGACCAAGTCCATGATCAAAACCCAATTTTTTAATTTTATTTTATAAAATAGATTTAATTAAGTTTTATTGTTTTTTTAAAATTAAAATTAATTTTAATTGTTTTTGTTGGGCCATCCGGGGGAGGGTGATGTCAAGAATCATCCCTGGGTCCTGGCCGAAACTTAGTCGTGCAGGTGTTGGGGGCGATGCCCGACATCGCCCTCCCCTGGCCGATCGGTAAACAATGAGATGTTTACCAGCCAGAACTTGGACACGTAGGCGCTGGGGGTGATTCCCGAGATCGCTCTCCCCATACCGGCTGACAGAGAACACAATGTTTAATTTCAAAAAATTAAAATTTAAAATTTTTTTGTTTTGTTTTAATATAAATTTTTAATTTTAAAGTTTAATATAACGTTTTTTTTATAATTGTTTTAATAACAGATAATAATTTTGGTTTTGTTTTAATTTTTTTTGCTTTCAATATATATTTTTTTATAAAATTAAAACTTTGATTTTTAAAGTTTAATATTTTTATAAAATTTGTTTATTTTTAAAAAAAATTTGTTAATGTTTTTTTATTTTTATTTTTAATTGTCTTTTTATTTTCTTTTATTTTAATGTTTTTCATATGTGTAATTTAATTGTTTATTTCTTTTTTTTTGAGTGTTTTAGGTTTTGATTTTTAGTATATGATTTTTTCTTTAGTATTTGTTTTTTGTTTGTGTTTTTTTTTTAATTTTGTGTCTTAGAAAAAGTAAGTTTTTAGATAATTTTAATTTAACTTTAGTTTTTTTCCATGAACAACATATAATTTATTTTTTCCTTAAATAATTTGTGTTTTTTAATTTTTATATAAGACAAATGGTAGGAAATAAAATCTCTGTGGATATATATGGAACAAGACCTACAGTAATGGCATCCAAAAGCCTATTTAGGACCTCCATGAATGCTAGGCAACAAAATGCTAGCCCAACAAATGAGGTCACAAGAGCAATGAAGAATGTTAGAGAGTGGGAAATTGTCAATGGTGAGAGTAGAATGGAGCATTCTTGGTATCTTAAAGACAAACAAACCCCCAATGGAGAACAAATAATTTTGTATTGTGTTGAATTTGAATATGTCCAAGCAAGTTATTAGTCACTTGGCATGTTATGAGATATATGTTTGGTGCCAGGAACAAATATTGTTTATGCACTGGTGAAACAATCAAAGACATATCTCAAGATTAGATATTGTTTGAATATGAAAATGATAAAAATGAATAAAATTTCACAGATCTATGTGCAATGATCCTGTCAGTTGCGTCCCTTTCGTCACCTAAATGAGAAAAATAAGGATTCTTACAAGTCTAGTGGGGTTAGCTAGACAAGACAGTAGTGAATGCAAGAGTTAGAAACATCAAGCATGAGAAATAAACAAAAGACTAAGCTAATAATAATAAAAGGAACTAAACTAAGGTGCATAAAGATATTAGAATAAAAAATAAACAACATTCATGCCACCAATGGATAGGATTGTATTAGTGGGAAAACACCAAAGAGAAAGGGAGACTTATGGGTCACCTCTTCCTCCAAGGTAGGGCTCTTGAACCCCCAAAGATTGAGCTCTTCTTACAAATAACAAACTAGAAGGAAATGGTGAAGAAATCCAAAGCTCATTCACTCAAGAGGTGATGTGAATAGCTCAACGAAATGGTGATTATATGCTCTTGATGAGGAAATAGGATTCTCCAAGAGAATATAGGCAGCATAACAATACAAATGAATTCCTTGGAAATATAGTGCACCCATGGCCTCTTGATGCAGGAGCATCTCTCCATGCAGCTAGCCAGCCAGCCACGTCAGCACGCACACATTCAAAGGCTGAAGAGAGGCGCAGCCTCATTTTGAATTGGAAATTCAATGTAAATTAATGTCTTAGGTTGGTGAGCCAGAGAAGCCATACCATTGCACAGGTTGTAGATAAGATAGGCATTTATTGTAGATCGACTGAGATCTAGTTCTGGATAACAGACTAGACATCCCATTCATTGTAATTGAATGTAATTTAATAGAGTAGGTGAACCTGGAGGAATGAGCCCTCAGGTAAAATAGATTTCATATCTCATTTTGAGTCAGTCTGGTAGAGTTGAGGAGAGCCGAGAGAGCTCGAGAACACTTTGTAAAGATACAGGCATTTGCCATTTTAATATAACAGAGCATTTTTTCTTGCATTTCTGTCTTATATGCATGTCTGTGTGTGTTCTTTATATATACTGTGAATGTATGTTATGTGGATGCATTCTGCAGGAGTTGTGGTTGATTTCAGATTGAGGGTCTTTGAGGTTTCATGTCAAGAGGGCATGACAGAGTGTTGCAGACTCTGAATACCGGTGCATGAGTGCACTTTTGAACTCTGAGGAGTCAGACAGAGACGGGCTGAGGCACATAATTGAGATCAACAACTCAGGAAGAAAACCTGTGAGGTTGTTGAACACCTCAGGAGGTAAGGCTGTGTATCTGAGACACAGTTGCAGACAAAATCACTGAGGATTTTGTGGGAGCTCTGCCAGGTGGGCATTGAGTGTAAGCACGAGGTGCAGAAGGAAGGAATTCTGCTGAGAGTTTGGAGAGGACCTGAATCACTGAGGATTCTGAGAGCTTTGCTAGGAGGGCATTGAGAAGGTGCAAAGGGTGCACAGAAGGAATGCAGAACTACTGAACGTTCTGTGGATGAGATACTCCACCAGGAGGTGTCGAGAAAGTGTGCAGGTAGGCACAAGAAACCGGAGAACTCTTTGAGTTCTGTATTTTGAAGGAAGTCTCCACTAAGGGAACTTTCACTGGTTTGCTGAATATCCAGGAGTACTCAAGAAGAGGTTTGAGCAGAAGGATAGCCAGGAGGGCATCCATTTCATTCTCCATCTAAGGGAGAAGAAGGACAGAATCCCCCAAGGAGTCTGAGTGTTTGTAAAAGCTCAGAAGAGATAGCACCTTGGTGTGGGAAGACTCTGCAGAGATGCAGGAGTCAAAGAAATCCTTCGGGGAATCGAAGGAAGAGAAGCTCAGGAGGGGTATCATTATCATATGCACGGCGAAGCTCAAGGTTCGGAAGCTCGCAGAGAAGAAGGCAGACGAAGGCTGAGACCTTTGAAAGATTAAAATTCTTCCAAGGAAGGAAGAAAGCGCAAGAAGCTCTGGAGGGAGTAGCGCCAGCCATTAGAACGGCAGTAAAGGAAATCTAGACCGTTGAGGAATTCACGTCCAGGAGGAGCTCAGGAGAGGCCACGGGAGAAGGAGACCGACAGTCATTAGATCAAGAGAAGTTGCACGGAGATTAGCCTATGGAGGAGGATCGTGCAAGGAGAAAGGGTCTGAGTTGTCAGATAAGGAGCAGCTACCCGACAACCGTCGGATCTGCAGAAGCTACATGAGGTTTATCAGGCGGGATATAGACACTCGGAGAATCAGAGTTCTCGAGGTCATGAGACTCGGGACGTCAGAAATCCCAAAATAACGAGTTTATCTAGACCGTTCATTGGGGAGTGGACATGTGTCACGAGATCACCCACATCAGTGTCTCGGGCATCGGATGTCAGCGTGGAGGTTCTTCGACCTTACGAGTAGCGAAGTCGTAAGGGGCAAGATCATGAGCATTGACATCTCGATGTCTCGTGCATCGGAGGTTGGACGAGAAGGAACTAAATCTCATGAGTGGTGAGAAGGCGAAAGCTCCGTATGTGGGCCTAGTTGACGTCACATTGGGACATCGCCGATCGGGGTATCGGGAGTCCTAAGGTTGAAGAAAATGGTGCAACGGAAATCGTGATATCGCGAAACATGATTTCCCGATAAGGCATCAGAGTGTGGGGCCACGCAGGAGTCGGTGGAAGATAGGTGGCACATCGCGCCTTGGGAGTTTGTAAGTGGGAGAGTGGAGAATTGGCACCAAAGGTTGCGAAGGTGCGAGGATACGATCCTGCGAGGAGGAACCAGAACCGTCCATCTGTAAGGATAGGTGGCAAAGGATCAGGCGCCGTCAGCTTTTCGTCCATCGGGATATTGGAGATCCCGGGGATGAGAGTTCGGTGTATTTTGGAACCACGAAACCCAAAACTCCGATGGGGAGTTGACTGCGATCAAACGGGTGATGGTCATGTGAACCAAGACTTATCCAAGAGGGCTGAGGCATATTGGAAATCGGTATAATCGGAAGTCCTAAGGACATGTGCACTTTGTCATCGAAAGTGCCAAAACTCCGATGGATGGATAAGACCAATGCCGCGGGGAAATGGTCATATGAACCGAGAGCCAGGTAGAAGGGTGTGCATTTGTGAGTAAGATCTCATTGGGAATTGGGGATTCGAGAGGTAAGAAACCTTCGACCCCAGAGATAGCGAAATCCCGACGCCCGTTAAACAATTTCCTATGGGGAAATTGGTCATGGTCCGGTGCAGAGGCCATGAGGAAGTGAGAAAGGACCTGTGGATTTGGGTCAGATTTCAACAGTGATTCCTGAGGGAATCCAAGGAGCCACTGAAGGCTCAGAAGAGAGAATTTAAACGATCCTGTGTGTGCAGGAGGTCAGTAAAGAGACCCTGCGAGGTGATAGGTAGGACCTCTTTGCATCAAGTGGTATCAGAGCAAGTTCTTGTCTGTATATTTCAAGCAAGAGGAGAAAAGAGAAAACAGGAAGGAAGACAGAGTTGCCGAGGACTCTGTGAGGACTTGCTTGTAGGTAGGCAGTAGTCCATAGATAGTTAGGGAGACTGTAAGATGAAGCTGGAACACTCAGGGATGCAGGGTGATAGCAGCAGATATACCAGGGAGGTAGATAGGAACAACAACATGGATACTGAAGGCCATAGGCGCGCTGGGAAGAAGAGAAAGACAGAAAAACTTGCAGAAATGAATAGAGAACTTGATAAAGACCTCTACGAATTAAAGGCGGACATAGAGGATTTTTAACTGCGGATGCGGCAGGATAGGAGGATGAGACGAATGCGAATTTTGCCCATGAAGAAGGCAAAAGAAAAATGGCCAGTCAGGGAACTGATGGTCATAAAATAGCGTAGACTATTGAAGAGATGGTTGAGGTATGCTGAAAACCTCAAGGCCACAAAGGAAGAGATGATTGATCACTGTTGGCCAGAGACTGGAAAGGGTCTCGATGATTGGGATGATGAAGAAGATAAATTGGGATCATCTGAGGATCTCATAGACTGCCAGGAGGGTAGTGGAAGGTTTCCAAATGACCAGATGGGCTAGGGAATAGAGATGAGATCGGCTGATGATCTCAAGAACTGTCAGGAGGGCAGAGAAGAGGAAATTCCAGATTGCCAGGAGGGCAACGAGTTGATATCAGCTAAGGATCTCACAGACTATCATAAGGACAGTGAGGAAATTGTGTATTGCCAGCCGAGCAATGATGGGAGATCAGAAGAGGATCTCGAAAAATTCCAAGAGGGTAGCAGAAGTATCGAAGATTGCCAAGAGGGCAGCAGAAGCGTGTCGAACTGCCAGGTGGGCAGAGATGAAATTACGAGGCCATCTGAAGGTCTCATGGACTCGGAGAAGAGTTCAATTCAGCAAGGGTTGCTGATGAAGATGGGATCGGTTGATCTCATAGTTCGCCAGAGAAGCAACGAAAGCATCCCATATTGCCGAGTGGGCAGGGATGAATTGACGAGTCAGATTCAGCCAGAGGAACTGACAGAGCAGATGATCTTGAGATTGGAAGTGGATCGGCGGATGCAGCCGACAACGAAGGAGAATTTGAGCCATATGATGATAGGAGGAATTCACATATTACTGCCATTTTCCTAGGAGGAGGCAAAAAATTTTGTTGTAGGTGAAGCAGCAAGAGAGGAACAGTGGGCTGGGACTGACAAAAGGGAATTGGAGCAGACTTTTAAAGCTACACAAGCACAAGTAGAAGAAGAAGG